>JASCZW010017756.1:0-16566 GCA_034211315.2 Aedes japonicus
TTTTCGGAACTTCTCTCTGAAACTTCTCTTGAAATCTCTATTTATCAGCAGTTCTGAGGCATTTTTGGAAAGTTCTCTAGAAGTTATCTACACACTCAGATTATTTTACAGAAATCTGTAAAACTTTACCGATTTCTCAATAGCTGAACGTTCGGTAATCCGATTTTACGGATTTCGGTAAAATTTTACCTTAATCAGGTGATTTTTTTACAGATATATGTAAAGTGTGTCAAAAAACCGAAATCCGTTATATCGGATTACCAATCGTTCAGCTGTAGAGAATTCGGTAAAACTTTACAGATTCCTGTAAAAAAAATCTAAATGTGTAAAGAGCAGGGACTTATGAAAAAAGTTCTGATAACCTTCTCTAAGAAACTCCCTGGAACTTCTCTAAGAAGTTGTAGAGAACTTCTTAGTAATAATCTCTGGAACTTTTTTAAGATGTGCCTTGGAATTTTTCTAGGAAGTTCTGAGACATTTCTCCATGAAGTTCTCATAAATTTCTCTAGGAAGTTCTCATAAACTTTTCTTGGAAGTTCTCAGGAACTTCTCAGTGAAGTTATCAGCTATTCCAGTCAGAGAGGTGTTCTCACGAATTTATCGTCAAAGTTTGCAAAAACTTCTTTGGGGAAAATTATTTCGGCAGTTCTCTAAAAATTCGCCAAAAATGTCTCAAAAACTGCTCTCCCCGAGACTTCTCAAGGATGCTTTGAAACTTTTTTGGGGAGTCTCTGCCTCTTAGGTGTTCTCTGGTAAAACTCTACTCTGGAACATCTAAAGGAAGTTCCTACAACTTTTCTGTACGTCCTCTGCAACGTCATTAGAAAATTCGTTGGAACTTCTCTAGGAGATTCTCTGGAACTACTCTTAAAAGTCTCTGGAATTTTTCTAAAAAATTCTTCAAAAGTGCACTACAAAGTTCCCTAGAACTTATTTCAAAAGTGCTCAAGAACTCCTCCATAGTTCTCTGGAACATCTCTTAGAACTCTCTTTTAACATTTCGCAAGTGTTGTCTTGAACTACTCTTCTAGTATATAACCTTTTTCCTTAGATGTTCTTTGGTAAATTCTGTGAAACTTTTTTAAGACAATTCTCTGGAACAACTCAAACAAATTCACTGAAACTTCTTCAAAACGTCTGCGTATCGGTAGGACATTTTCTGGAACTTCTCTTTACAGTTCTTAAAACTTCTCTAGCAAGTTTTCAAAAAATTCTCAGGAATTTCCTTAGGAAGACCTCAGGAACTTCTCTATAAATCATAATTATCAGAAACTTCTCTAGGAAGTGCACTGGAACTTCTCTAGGAAGTGCTCTGCAACTTCTCAAGAATTTTCTCGGATTTGTTCCTATAATATTTGAAAGATCTACTCCATGAAGTTTTTTTTTCTACCATTCTCTTCCTAGAGCAGCTCTTTACAACTTCTTCATGAAGTTCTCTGCAATTTATCTAGAATGTTCGCTGGAACTACTCTAGAGAGCTCTCTGAATCGTCTCTAGCAAGTACTGAGCCAATTCTCCAGAAAGTTTTCTGAAATTTCGCCATGAAATTCTCGGGAGCTTCATAAAGAAGCTCTCCGAAACTTCTAGGAAGTTTCCTGGAACTTTTCTACGGTGCTTTTCGAAAACTCTAGAAGTTGCTTTTTTTTTTTCAAATTCATACCCAAGCAACACAAAACAGTCATAGTTGGTTACAATGTCTTGTTATATGAATGATTTTTGTATAGACTGCTTCTTCGGTTATTCAGTGATTATCTTTTGAATCTCAGGGAAGCTGTCATCTGATCATTTGCAAAGCTCTTTGCTAAAATTTCCTCCTAATCATTTGGCAAGTTTCTTCGTGAACTTCGTGGCCGTCACTCCTGATTTTCATAAGAATTCACATCCAACAATCTAACTTAACCTTCCAGAAACATAGGGTAAACGTTGATCCTGAACTTAGTTACTTTCTATGCTTCTGATAAGTCCCATCCTGAACTGCGAGGAAAATTTCTCCAAAACTTTGGAAATGTTCTCTCTAGAATTTCTCTGGAAATTCTCTTTAAATTTCTTTAAAATTTAATCCTCAACATCCGAGAAGGCCTCTTCTAAACTTCAGGGAAGTTTTCTCCTGAACTTGGGAGAGTTTTGTTTCTGAATTTCTGAGAAACTCATGTTCAACTGATAGTAAGTACCCTCTATAATTCCTTAACCTCGAGAAAGCCTCATTCTGAAACTCGGAATTGTCCGATTCTTAAGTTCTCTAGTACTTCTGGGTAGTTCCAACTAAACTTTTGGGAAGTTTCCTTCGGAAATGCTGGGATTATTTTATTTATTCAGTCGGCCTATTTCCTCACATGGTGGCAACACCGACCCCAGGTAGACGACTCCACCACCTGTACCCTACCTAACGACTCATGACTATGAGCCGGGACCAACGGCTTTACTTCCCTTCCGAAGGAAGACGACCAGATTTTTTCGCCTCAGAAAAACCACCAACGTCGACTGGGATTGAACCCAGACCCACTGGGGTGACAAGTAGCAGTCACACTTACCACTACACCACCGACGTTGGGAAATCATCTCCAGAAATTTGGAGAGATTCTTCTAGAAATTATAGGTAGTGCCCTTTTAGTAAATTTCTTCAAATTCATCTTTCCTGAGCATATTCTTTCTAAACTTCATAAGCTCATAAGTCTCATTATGAACTCCGAGGAATATTTTACCGAATCTTTCGGAAAGCCTTTACCAGAATGTCGACCAACTCGACAAAATTTCTTCGATCTTGACATCTGTAATAGCTAAATATACCTGTCGAGCAAAGTGACAATTAACTCGACCTCTATAATTGGCCCCTATAAGTTCAGTTTGATCCTGTAGAACATCAGAAGCTTCACTTCAGAATAGTTAAGAGTACCCATGGTATTGTTAGAATGTCACAATTTGTTCAAGATCTCTGCAACTACTTCTGGATGTTCTCTGGAAAATTCTCTAGGAAATTATTTGGAACGTCGTTTGAAAATTCTTTGGCAAACTCTATCGTATTCTTCGGAACATCTCTAGGAAGTTGTCAAGAACATTTCAAGGAAGTTCTCTGGAACATCTCTGGCTAGTCTCTGCAAATTATCTAGGAAGACCTCTGGTTTAATTTTATAAGTATTTTGGAATGCTTGTAAGGAATTTGTTGGAACCCCTCCAAACATTTGAAACGTTTTCAATAAACTTCAAAAAAAAAATTTTTTTTAGATTTCCGAAACTTTTTAGAATTTCTCTTGAAGTTTTATTGAAACTTTTTAAGATAGTATTGTGGGATTTCACAATAAAAAAAACATTTGAAATGTATCCATACTTATCCGGAAAGTTGTAGGAACTTCTCTCTGATACTTTCCTCTTGGGATCGCGCATGAACTTCTCTCTAAAGTATTCTGGAACTTCTTTCGGAAGTTTTCTAAAACATTTGTAGAATATTCTATGAAACTCAGAAATTCTCCGGATTTTTTATAAGCAGTTCTGAAACATTTCTGAAAAGTTCTCTAGAAGGTATCTAAGGAGTTCTTAAGGAATTTTCAAAAAAGTTTTGAGAACCTTCTCTAAGAAACTCCCTGGAACTTCTCTATGAAGTTGTCTGGAACTTAAGTTATCTGGTTAAGTTAAGTTACCTTAAGGTGTCTGGAACTAAGAATAATCTCTGGAACTTTTTTAAGATGTGCTTTGAAACTTTTCTATAGATTTCTCAGCCATTTCTCCATGAAGTTTTCATAAACTTCTCTAGGAAGTTCTCAGGATCTTTTCTAGAAAGTTTTCAGGAACTTCGTAATGAAGTAATCAGCCATTCCTCTTTGCCGTTCTCAGGAATTTATCGTGAAAGTTCTCAAGAAGCTCTCAAAAATTCTCCTGAACCTCGCTAAAAATGTATCGAGAACTTCTCTAAAACTCCCAGAGACTTTCTAGGATGCTTTGGAACTTTTTTAGAAAGTTTTATGCAACTTTCTCTTAGGTGTTCTCTGGAAAAAGTTTAGAAATTTATCTATCTAATTTTCCCTAGGACATTCTCTGAATGAATCTGAAAAGTTTTCTATAACTTCTCTAATATGTCCTTTGGAACGTCATTCTGTGGAACTTCTCTAGGAAATTCTCTGAAACTACTCTTGAACGTTTTCCGAAATTCTCAGGAATTTCCATATGCTGACCTCAGAGACTTCTCCATAATATTATCAGACACTTTACAAGAAAGTTCTCAGAAATTTGTCAATAAAGTTCTCAGGAACTTCTCTAGAAAGTGCTCTGGAACTTCTATTGGAAGTTTTTTTTCAACATTTTGCAAGTGTTTTCTTTTTAGTCAGTTCGTTTATTTGTTAGGCTCAGGAGTGTGAATCACTTTATGGAGCCGATGTTCAATATTGTTGTTCACAAAAAAATCGATGTTAGTAAAAGTGGGATACCAATTAGTCGTTGCTAGCTCGAGGTTAATGGGTCACATTATCATTTGGAATGGGGTAGGTAGGTAACTTATTTAAGCCACTAATTGCTGCTTTTGGATGCGAAATCTACCAAACCATCGATCCCTGTAGTCCCTTTCAGGAACTAAGCCCTATTGTGCAAGTGTTGCAACTCGTTTTGGAAATAACCTTGTTCCCTGGAACTTCTCTAGGAAAATTTGTGGAACTTCTTTAGACAATTCTCTGGAACAACCCAAAAAAAATAACTGAAACTTCTTCGAAACGTATGCGTATCGTTAGGACATTTTCTGGAACTTGTCTTTACAGTTCTTAGAACTTCTCTAGCAAGTTTTCAAAAAACTCTCTTTTCCCAAAAAAGGCAACTGAATGAATTCGAGGAAATTCTCAGGAATTTCCTTAGAAAGACCTCAGAAACTTCTCTATAAATCAGAATTATCAGAAACTTCTCTAGAAAGTTCTCATAAATTTTTCAAGGAAGTTCTCAGGAACTTCTCTAGGAAGTCTGTGACGAAGGAGGCTAAAAGTCACCCTAATAAAGATTTAAAAAAAATCTCTTGGAGGTTCTCTGGGACTTCTCTAGAATTTCCCAATTTTTTCTAGAATAGTTTCAGGAGCTACTCCATGACGTTTTTTTTTTCAACTATTCCATGCAGTTCTCTGCAACTTCTTCATGAAGTTCTCTGCAACTTATCTAAAATGTTCGCTGGAACTGCTCTAGAGAGTTCTCTGAATCGTTTCTAGAAAGTACTCTGCCATTTCTTCACAAAGCTTTCTGAAATTTCTTCAAGAAGTGCATAAATAAGCTCTCCGAAACTTTAAGGAAGTTTCCTGAAACTTTTCACAAAAACTCTTGAAAGTTTTTTTTTTTAATTTCCTAGGACATTTTTTTTATCTAGGCAGTTTTGAAAACTTTTCCGAAATATACCTGGAGGTTTTCTAAAGAATTTTAGGAATATTTTTGGAACTTCTCGAGGATTTTTTGAGAAACAATCCTATGAAGTTTTTGGAATTTACCTATGAAGTTTCTCGAAACATTTCTAAGACTTTTATTCTGGCACATCAAGTTTCTTGGAGCTTCACTTGGAAATTTTCTAGGCAACTTATCGGAAATTCTCTCGAAAGTGTTCGGAAACATCTACATGAAGTTCACTGGAACTTCCAGTTTTTTATCATAAACATCTAGGAAGTATTTTTTTTAACAAAGAGGAAGATTTAGGAAACTTCTTGGTTTCTGGAACATCTAAAAAGCCCAAGGAACGCAGAATCGATATGAATGGTTGTGGTTGATTGATTGTGATCGAGCTTAGCTACATATTATCTCAACAGATCAGTAACAAACGTGCAACTATGAGGAATTTACCTAAGAAGTTTTTTGAAACATATCTACGATTTTTTCTGTCACATCAAGTTTTTTGGAACTTCACATGAAAATTTTCTTTGAAATTTATCGGAACTTCTCTGGAAAGTGTTCTGAAACATCTAGAGGAAGTTCTCTGGAACTTTCAGGATGTTACCATATACATCTAGGAAGTATTTTTTTCAACCAAACGGAAGTTTTCGGAAACTTCTATGTTTCTGGAATTTCCAGAAGGCCCAAGCAACGCACAGTCGATACGAATGGTTGTGATTAATTGATTATGATCGAACTTAGACACATATTATCTCAACAGATTAGTTACAAACGTGCTACTATGAGGAATTAACTATGAAGTTTCTCGGAACATTTCTAAGACTTTTCTTTTGTCTCTTCAAGTTTATTGGAACTTCACTTTGAAATTTTCTTGGATATTTATCGAAGCTTCTCTGGAAAATGTTTTGAAACATCTAAAGGAAGTTCTTTGGAACTTCCAGGATGTTATCACACACATGGAGGAAGTATTATTTTAACAAACAGGAAGTTTTCTAAAACTTCTAGGTTTCTGAAAAACATCTTAAAACCCCAAGCAACGCACAATTGATATGAACGGTTGAGGTTGATTGATTTTGATCGAGATTAGACACATGTCATCTCATCAGATTAGTAACAAACGTGCAACTATAAAGTTCTCTGAAACTTTTGGGAAGTTCTTTGGAGCTTTGAAGAATTTCTTTTGGATCCTTTTGAAAATTCTTACGCTTATTTAGCAAGTTCTTTGAAGCTTTAGGGAAGTTCTTTGTATATTCTAAGAAGAACAGTCCGGCAAGATCTCAAATTAAAGTTTACTTCTACTTTACGAACTTAGTATTGTTTACTCCTATCTACATGAACACGCTGATTCTTGACAGTTGCTTGCAATATTTGAAACACTTGATTTTCTTAATCCTTTCAATTAGAATATCAAACAATTGTCCCTAAAATAATGGGGTACGATTTAGAAAAGTTCATGATTATTTACATGTTTAAGTGAAAATCGCAGCTTCAAGTTTCTTCTAGACTTTTAATATCTCTTTAGGTAATTTTGGTTTGGATCCTCCCTTAACTCAGGCGGTAAAGGCACGGCTACAAAGGAACGCCATGCTGGAGGTGACTGAGCTCGACTTTCACTCTGGTCTAGGAATTTATCGTTAAGGAACATTTCTCCACTCCCTGGGAATAGGGTATGATTGTAGCTGCCACACAATCATAATAATGGAAAAATGATACCTGGCATCGGAAAGTCTTAATTAGTAACTGTGAAAGTGTATTTGGAACACTAAGTTGAGAGCAAGCAATAAGCTAGCAATAAAAAGCATGAAACGCTTGAAAAAAGAAGCAGAAAGTAGAAACAGTAGGTAATTTTTCTCCACAGCTCAGTTTGGATGTTCCCAGAAACTTTTCTAGGAAGTTCTCAGAAAACATCTCTAGAAATTTCTCAGGAAATCTCTCTAGGAAGTTCTGTGGAAACTTCTCTTGGAAGCTTTGAAACTTATCTGCAAAGTTTTCTGCAATTTCTCTCAGGAGTTCTGTGAAACAACTTAAGAAATTTATCTGACACTTCTGTATGATGTTCTCTGGTACTTTTCTAGAAAGTTCTGTGGATCTACGCTAGAACTTCTGTAGAGACTCTGGAATTTAACTGATTCTCTTTTACCCTTTTTTAGATTATTTTCAGGACCTTCTCAATGAAGTTATCAGCCACTTCTCTGTGACGTTCTCAGGAATTAATCTAGGGAGTTCTCAGGAACTTCCATAAGGAAAATTCTATCTGCAAGGCTGAAGAACTTCGCTGGAAAGTTCTGACGCAGTTCTCGAGGAAGTCCTCTGGAACTTCATTCAAAAAATTTCAGGAAACTTCTCTAGGAAGCTCTGGAACTTATCTAGAGGGTTCTCTGCAACTTTTCTTAGGTGTTCGTTGAAGCTTATCTAGAAAGTTCTTTCGATCTAGGCTAAAAAGTTTACTAGAACTTCTTTAGAGACTCTAAACATTTTTTCACCTTCTCTAAATTATTCTCAGGAACTTTTAAATGAAGTTATCAGGAACTTCTCTTTGGCGTTTTCAGGAATTAATGTAGGGAGTTCTCAGGTACTTCTATAGGGAAAATTCTCTCTGCAGTGCTCAAGAACATCGCTGGAAAGTTCTCACGGACTTCTCGAGGAAGTTCTCTGGAGCCTCTTTCAAAACATTTCAGAAAACTTCTCTAGGAGGCTCTGGAACTTATCTAGAAAGTTCTGTCGATCTAGGCTAAGAAGTTTACTAGAACTTCTTTAGAGACTATGCTAAACAATTTTTTGAACCTTCTCTAGACTATTCTCAGGAACCTCCCAATGAAGTTATCAGTAACTTCTCTATGAAGTTCTCAGTGATAAATCTAGGGAGTTCTCAGGTACTTCAAAAAAGAAAATTCTCTCTCCAGTGTTCAAGAGCTTCGCTTGAAAGTTCTTACGCACTTCTCGAGGAAATTCTCTGGAACTTCTTTCAAAAATTTTAGGAACCTGCTCTAGGAAGCTCTGGAACTTAAATAGAGGGTTCTTGGAAACTTCTCTATAAAGTTCTCTGGAACTTTTCTATAAAAAAATTTCGATCTAGGATAAGAAGTTTAGTAGAACTTCTTTAGAGAATTCTCAAGAATTTCTCCTTGAAGTTATCGGCAACTTCTCTTTGACGATCTCAGGAATTAATCTAGGGAGTTCTTAGGAACTCTTAGTTCTCACGAACTACTCGAAGAAGTTCTCTGAATCTTTTTTCAAAAAAAATCAAAGTTTCTCTAGGAAGCTCTTGAATTTATCTAGAGGGTCTCTGCAACTTCTCTTAGGTGTTCTCTGAAACTTATCTAGAAAGTTCTCTACAATTTCTCAAGGATGCTCTCTGGAAAGGATGTTTGTTTTGGAAATTCTAAGGAAATTTTCAAGGATTACCATTGAAAGTTCTGTGATACTTTAAGAAATGCTCCTGAATTTCACAAGTAAATTATTTAAAACTGATAAGCTGTAGCTGTTGCTGTTACTGAAGTAGAGAGCTTTTCGGTCGGCTACCAATTGAGCTTTCTAGATGCACTTCCACATTAATCGGGCTTTCAAAACATGAATTTATTTATTATATGTCAAATACAATGATAATTTATTCTCAGTCGAAAAGATTAACAACTCAAAAAATATTCTTTACCGGCCCAGATATCGAGTCCATCGTCTCTGGATCAGAGCTGGTAAATCTCACGGTCACCATGCGAGGATGAAAAAAACAGATTATCTCACTGTAGCGAATCGAAACGAACAATTACGAGCTCTCTTATCATTCTTCTAACCATAATGTGTTACGGATATTTTTCACAAACAATTTTCAACACAATTTTTTACTAATCTACACAGAAAAATAAAAATAATTAATTTTAACAGGCGCGTAAAATTTTCCCTTGTTTAATTGTAAACCAAAGCAAGCGTAAACAACGATATTGTTTGCAATCTTCCATACGCCATACAACATTGATGGACATCTTTTATAAAATAGACGCGCTTTAGGCGATATCCAGCTTTAATTTACACGAAATATCCCAGTAATTATTGTTAAATCTAGCATTCCCTTTCTTTGCATTAGATAATGCAGAAAATTCAATGTTTCTTTTTATCTGTGTATCTGAAATTAACCAAGCATCCGAAATTAGCCAAGCCAGGAAATTTTGTCAAGAACGAAAGAATAGGGTCAATAAATATGCTTGTAATTGCGAAGACCCAAACACTGTCACAATCTATCATGAAGAAAAAAAATCTATGAGATTTCCGTTTATTTTGATGAAAATGACATTGGATTCGGATATGCATAATTGTGCCTTAAATTACTAGGCTTACTAAGACTCCTAAGAATCAAGGATCCTCCATCGAATCTGATGGTTGATTATATGTAAATAGAGCAACGGAGATTGGCATCAAGAGAACACAGAAAAAAATTAAGTTTTAACAGGCGCATAAAATCTCCCCTCGTTTCGTTGTGGCGAAAACCACAAAATTGTTTGCAATCTTTCACGCCCCATACAACAATGTTTATAATCTTTCATACAACAGGCTAGATTCAGGCGTTATCTGGTTTTAATTTACATGAAATATCCCATTTTTTTCTGCCAAATCTAGCATTAGATGTGCATTAGATAACGCGAAAATTAAATCTAGATAAAATCGTCAAAAGTTCGAAAGTAACAATTGTAAACAATGAATTAAAAACCATATTTCCTGGAAATGCCAGGTTGCTAACATCTATATCCACTATCAACGGGAAGGTAATAACCTCCTGTATCTGTTTCTGGTGCTATTTTATTTGTGTAAGCAAGCAAATCCCACAAAAATACGCTAGAAGTCATTGTTTACAAATGTTACTTTCATCCTTTTGACTATTTTGTCTAGAAATGTTTCTTTCTATCTGTGATGGTAAGGGTGAGTGTTAATCTGAACTATAACAAAAGATCCATATCGTCGCTACCGGTTGCCACAAACGACAGAATAGAATCCTAACCTTTTTCGAATATCTGGCAACACTGACCCAATCGCTAGAACGCAATTAAATGCACCAGCTGCGCAAATACCGATCCGCATGCTGTTCCTAATTAAATCATGCCCACACACAGAATCCACGGGGAAACAAATTTACATTCTCTACACAACTAACATTGTCGTCGCATCGGGGTTGTATTTGCGACAAAATTCTTTTTAAAATTCCGTCTGCCAAACGGCGATAATTTCAACTCACGGCCCGAATAAAGACGGAGAACGGGGTATTGAACAAGCACATCCCACCCAGACAGGCTGGCGGCGGCGGCGGCGACGGCCCTGGCTGATGATGGTGGCCAATACCATAGTAGCTGGTGACCTAGATCACGTTTCAATGTCGTTGCCCGCGCCCTAGAGCCATCTACTGAAAGTCTGCAGGGAAACATATTCCCTGCATTGTAAACCAGAGTCTGTCTGTGTATGTGGGATCAAAGCAGGCAAGGCGCCTCGACGTCGACGGTGACGACGTGATGGCGCATATCAAATGTATTACCGCCGTCGATTAATACAGTCTACACAACGAGCCAGCAGCCATTGCCCTCTCGCGAGAGGTGTCCAAATTAAGGGAGAGGATTAAAGTCAAGTTCACGGGTTGGGATTCGCTCATATCCCGATTCCAACCGTTATCAAGCTTACTCCCCAAACGCGGGCATAGCGAAAACCCATTTAAGTTTTATCTCCGCCACGACGATTAAGCGTCAGAAGAATGACAAAAAAAGTAAATAATCTAGGTGTGACCGTCCTTTAGTCTATTCGGTCTCACTTCCTGTCACGGCACAATGCCGAAAGACAGTGAGAAAGTTGGTAAAAAGCTCCCAGCTTTCTTCCCCCTCCCACTAATGGGATCTAATTAATTCGTTG
Source organism: Aedes japonicus (assembly GCA_034211315.2). Lineage (NCBI taxonomy): Eukaryota > Metazoa > Arthropoda > Insecta > Diptera > Culicidae > Aedes > Aedes japonicus. Next base: position 11,233 of record JASCZW010017756.1, read on the forward strand.
GCACGATTGGAAATGCGATTGGATATTTTTTTTGGGTTGACAATTCGACCTTTCACCGCCACTTCCACAACTTATGGAGCACCAACCAGCTTTTCGCTAATTGGAAATCACGATTATTGATTCAAGGTTTGGAACGGGCACGGAGCGAAACACAAATTTCTGACAACACTGCTCTTTGGAAAAACAATCGAACCTATCGTAAATTCACCACCCACCTGTTCACTTCCTCGTGCCAATCCGGCTCCGTCGAGACGGATGCCCACTTGTCGTTTTCGATCGCGATCGATACTTCGCTGAGACACTGCTTCAACCGTTCTGACATGGTCCCAACAGGCGGCATTAGCAGCGCACCAAACATGCGGATGAACACCTCACCAATTCCCGAATCGTTCAAACGCCAAACTCGTCTTCTATTTAACCAGTGCTCGGGATCGGCACCGCAGTATCACGCCGCAGCAACACACAACACAGCGGACAATGACAGCTAATTAAGCTGTCACTTTTGATCCACCACCTTCGCCTTTTGTTTGACACTTTTATGGCGGCAAAAAAATATAACTCTTTTGAAGGTGAAAATTCCACTTTACATTCGAAACGAACGAGCAAACGAAAACAAATCGCGAATTTTCATTCCAACAAGCGCGTCGCAGCGCGGCAAGGTTGTCGGGGCAACCCTTCTGGACTCCGTAGCAACCGATGTCGACGAACGGACGGCCGAATGAACGTTCGCTTCGTTCACACACTCTCTGTCTTGGTCGGTGGTCTGATTCTACTACCGAACTAATCAACTCGCTCTGGCTCTGACGGTACTCGGGGAGCGATCTTATCCCCAAAGTCCCAATCCTGATGTTGTTGTGGTTGTGATGATTCCGATGGTCGATGATGCGCTGCTCGTGGGCAAAAATAAACCAGAAGCCAATTATTGTCTTACCCGCGCGGGCAGGGGAGAGCAGCGCTAAAAATAACCCATGTGGTGAATTTCTCCGAGTATACAAACATGTGCGAAATTCAACCCGTCATCATCACCTCATAGCAAGCCGTGCGCGGTGGAGAGTGCTGCCTGGCAGTGCAGAGACGAAACTGCGAATACTCAATCGAAACGTCATTGTGCAAAACACGGTGTCACACACCTGCGGTGACACCACCTGCGCAGGCACGGATAAAAGGAAAGCACGAAACTGTTGAATATTTCAACGCATACGCTTTTGCCATGCAGTAATAATGGTGAAAAGAGACTTTTGGTCCGCCTGACAGCGAGTAATCCATCCACTGAAACGTCGTTGAAGTTTTTCGAGAAATTCGAAATCTCAATTCGGCAAATTGGTCCGAAAAAATCATCACCACTAACAATCCGATGCCGAAGAAATGTCCCAGTGCGACGACAGATATTTGCCCTAGAACATCAACAGCCCGGAAGTAGATGTTTTATTCATGACTGTCGAAAAGCAATAGGAGGCGGGGAAGAAGATGATATTTCTGACAGAAGTACAAAACCAACAACATCAACAAAACACCACTTCGTCAAATGTGTGGAGTGAAAGGTTTTCGGTCGCTCCCTTCGCTTGCCATTCCTCTCCACCCGCCGTGGATTTGCCATCCCTTTGGCTGTACCGTTTGCCGTGTATCGAAAGGACGACGAAAGTTTTCCGTCAAGTGATTCTTGATTTCCGCCGCGAACAATGTTTGTTAATGTTTCTCAGATGTCTCGGGATTTGGGATAAGGGAAATGTGGCGACAGAAATGGAAAATATAGGGTGTATTCGCCGAAAGTGACACACATGAAAATTGTTCACCAAGATCGGGCTCATGTCGGAATCTTTTGAAATTTGTGGGAAATTGGGATCAACTAGTAAGTAATGATTTGTTTTATTCATTTCGCAAGACTTCTTTATCCATTCCAAATGCATACGCCTATCTGTCACATTATTTTTTTTGTACTACCGCTTTTCTTATCTGATTGGCCACTTTCATACAGACTTTCTTCAATTCTAGCTCTTTTATCATTGTTTTGGGTACTGACATGAATGCATCCGATGGATGTAAAATGTCATTAATAAAAAACAACAACAACAACAAATTGTTTTGGGATTATTGCAAAGTGATGTCTTCGTGAAAGGCTACCATATTTCAGTCGAGGCAAAGCTCCGGTGAGTTTGGAGGACAATCAAGCAATTAGGCCAAATGAGAGTAGAACCCAGGGCTGGTAACACGTTCAGGGTGACCACTCAAGTTTTTATTTTCAAATTCCCGGTTTTTTCCCGGTTTTCTCGGACCAAATGTTAAAAATTTCCCGGTTAAGGCGCGGATCATGTAGTTATGAACCAGAATAACGAATAGAAAACAATTACTCTAAGCAAACAATTTTGAACGAATTGAGTTCCAAAGCTTAATAAAATGATATTTTCAGTAAAAGAGTTGTTTATAATATAAAAATGACTACATTTTAGGACCCAAGTATTTACAAATTCTGTTTTCAGTTTTAGGCCCATGAAGCTAAAGAAAATAATTTAGATGATTGTCTGAAAACAGATGACAATCTGAAAGTTAGTTTGTGTGTGTACTGCCAAATGATTTCTTTATAATTTTTAAAGAAACTTTTCCCAAAGATTCTATGAAAAGTTCTCAGCCATTGCTTGAGAAATTCCTTCTGGCGTTTCTATAGGTATTCTTCAGGAGTTTGTAGCTATTTCTCCAGCGATTCTTTCAGCAGTTTCTTCTGACAGTTCATTGGCTGTTCTGTTAAACTTTCTTGTGATGACATTTATGGTGGAATCCCTGAACTTATGAAGTTTTTGTGATTGTAAAAGAATCCCTGGAAGACACCTGAATGAACTTAAAACTATAAGGTAATTGCTGAAATAATTCTTGGAAAAACCCTGATTTATTGAAGAAATTTAAGAAATTTTGTTTGCACGAGTTTCATAATCTCATGTATTCAATTCTTCACGTTAAATATTCTGCAAAGGGTTTTGTAGAATTATTTGTTTAGTTTTGTCTAGAATGTTTGCAAGGATTCTTAGATATAAATCTCTAAACATTTCTTCAAGTATTCCGCTGGAGCAGTGTTTTTCGAAGTTCTTCAATCGATTGCTCCACAAATTTTGACAGAGTTTCCTACAAGGATTTCTATAAAAATATTTGTTCTTCTAATTTGAGAAATATCTTCATGCATTCATGCCGAAAAGAAGAATGTTCTCGATATTTATTTTTGTTATTCGAAGCTTAATATTTTGAAAGTGATTTTTGGTTATCTTCAATATCATATTGCCGTGCGAAAACCTATACATCGACATGGAATTTTTATAAGGGCAAATGTCGCAAATTTCTTAAAAATGCAAACTCACTCAAGTAAACTACAACTTGTAGTATTTTTCAAGAAATTTACGGAAGAAGCCATTGTTTACGTTTGTGACATTGGCCCTTATGAAAACTCTATGTCGTAGTCACTATTTTTCGGAAAAGCCTCTATTTTATAACACCGTCGATTGTAAAAACTTAAAAAAAATACTTCTATCTATTGTATAATAGATCTGGCTAGACTTTATAAAAGCCAAGAAATATACACCAAAAAAGTGTATCACGTGTAAATACGATTGATAGCCGAATAAAGTGAACAGTAATTTTTTCTTCATTATAGAGACTTTAAGTGAAAAGTATTGTAGGCTGTGACTCGTGGTACTGTTATCTTGAAATCAGTTCCGTGTTAGTATTTTCTTCTGGAAATGATAGGTTAGATATAAAGACTGTATTCGATGAAATTTGGACACACAAAATAGGTCACCAAAATTTTCCTTGAGCCCGATTCTTTTCAAACTTTCTGGAAATAAAGTACTCGCTAAATGGTTAAGTTTTTGACATCATTGGTTTATTGAACCTCTTCTCCCAACCCAAATGCCCGCACTTTACTTATAACTACACTTTCTTTAGTGCAAGTTCATTTTCTATCAGTTTTGGAATTTTAACGAGCTTTGCCTTCATGATTGCCCAAAATTTTTCAATTAGGCGATGTTCCGGAGTGTTTGAGGGTTGACGTCTTTTGGTACAAAACTACATTATTATCTTTGTACCAGTCTAAAGACGGGCCGGGCATAGTGGCAAGATGCCAAATCCGGCCAAAACAGTGTCGGGCCATCGTGAGATCTCAAGAAGGGCAAGAAGTCGTTTTTGGAGGCATTCGTCCTTGTAGATTTGTCCGTTGACGAGTGCCAGAGGAGATGAATGCCTGACTCATTTTGCCACATCCGCAGATCAGCTTGTCAGACAAGGATTTTTTTGGCAATTTCGACGGTTTCTTCTTCCGTGCACACTCTCCGGAACGGCCAATTTAGAGGTGGCGACGTGGTGTTCCTGTCCTGGCATTTGTTTGGTGTCCGCTTTAATGTAGGTCTCATCGTCCATCACAATGCAGAACGGTTTTGCGAGCCTACTCCTGTACAGTTTTCTTGCACGAGTTTTGGCCACCAAGTTCTGTTTATCGCTCCGGTTCGGTGCCTTCTGGAATTTGTACACATGTTATCCAGAACGTTTCATTGTTTTCTGCACAAAACAAACTGGAAACTTTCGGCTTTTTCGCAACATCCCTGATCGAAATGTCAAGATAACACTTAAATTGGTTCAATACCATCCTGGCCTTCTCCGGATTTGGATGTGCCACGTTTTTTGCCACTGCCATTTTCCGCTTGGTTGTCTTACGGTCCTTGAACGTTTTGATCACATGAGATACGGTTGAATGTGCGATTCTGAGCTGTTTTCCGATCCATCGATGAGAAGCGTTTGGGTTTTCGAAGTGAGTGCCCAACATTTATTGGCGCACTATTTCTTCATTCGAAGCCATCACTGAAATCACTCGACCGATTTTCACGAAACTCATTACACAATTGACACAACACAATGAAATACATTCAGTTTAAATTTCAATAATTTTTACCCACACGCTAAAAAGTTACGAACAATTGCGTGTGTCCAAATTTCATCGAATACAGTCTTTAATTTTCTTGAAGTCATTGACCATGATGGTTAGGTCGCAAGTCTGACTAAAGGCTGCTGAAAAATAGTCGCGTTATGTCAGTTGCCAACGCCAGCGTTCAGTGCTAAAGCGCCGTCATGACGCTCATAACACTTAAGGTCGATCTACAATGGGGAGCGCAACGGCGCGTTGCGGCAGATTTTGACAGTTAATCCATATATTTTATGTCAAAAGCTGCCGCAACGCGTCGTTGCGCTCCCCATTGTAGCTGGAGCTTTTAGACCGCACCATATAGCGTCAATGATGCGTTGGCGTCAGTCATTTATTTTACTTTAAATCTCGAGTAAATATTGTTATGGCCTAAAAGC
>JASCZW010017757.1:0-16565 GCA_034211315.2 Aedes japonicus
TCCAGAGCACTCTGTGGTCGTTATCCCGAGAGTCGAAGTGACGTTTGTGACGCCTGAGAAAAGTGACGTGACTCTCCATTTGATTTACCCAGAAAAATCATGTCACTTCGACTCTCGGAATAACCCCCTCCGTATGTTTTACGTAAGTTCAAAAAGTCGAAGTATTCTTTTCATAAAATAGAAATATTTTGTGTTAGTACTTCAGTTTAGTTAGGTACATTTTAAACACTTCAGTTTGGTATTTTACGAAGATTGTTCGTTGATTTTCTGTAAATTTAAAAAGTGAGTTAAGATAGTTCTACCGCCTTAAACAAGTCCAGTAATGGTAATATGTTGTCATTTGCAACTTCGTTAGTAAATTAGATATTTTTGTGTGTATTTTTATAACTTTTAGCGTAAGAGGTTGTGATCCTTCAATACAATGCTAAATGTATCATCAACGTATCTCCACCATGTTTTAGATAAATGGTTTGTATCTAACAACTGCGATTTATTTTACTAACGTCTCTTCAAACTGTACATCTGCTGTAGACATTTCAGTTCATTCGAGAAGGCATAAGGACCGCTTGCACCTGAGTGCAATAGCGTGCGCCGCATTCTCTCTAATTCCATATTCCGCTCTTTTCCTTTTTATCCCTCTACGAAAGCTACAAAACGTTCGATATGGCATCATTGCCCAAGCAACACACCTCGATCATAATTAGTAGCAGCAACTTGATTATGACTAACAAAGGCACATTTATGTTTTCTCAACTTAATGGCAACATGTGTGCTACTAGGGTGACCCTCTTTACAGGCCGCTTGGAGGTCTTTGACTGTGGTCAGTAGTCATTACTTTCTTTTAAAGTTTGACCTCTATATGCTGGTCTATATTTTATCATATAAGTCCGGCGCCCATAGGTACTTCAGTACAGATAGTTCTGTACTACAGTCGTTATACAATACTTCACGTATTGTGCCTATAACTCCCGTTTCAACCCTCAATTGCGCCCTAGCAGGGCATTCCACTAATAGATGCTTAACATCTATTTCCCCTCCGCATCCTTGGCAGTAGGCCTTACTACAGTTGATTCGTGGTCCATGAGTAAGTTGAGTATGTCCTATCCTCAGACTCAACTGCTGAGTCATAATCTTCTGATGTCGAGGATTCTACTCTTGCGTAGTAAAGGGCGAACACGAAATTATTGCGACACATTCAACAGGGCATAACTTTTTTACCATTGGGTAAAAATCATCCAAATTTTGCACACTTTCTCATTGATGTATATTGTTTACATGCTGTCAAACTCGAAGTCGTGTTTTTCGATTCAATGAAAATGGAGGTGAACCAACGCGAGTCGAGAGAACAAATTCTTTCCAAACACCTGGAATTTCCTGACCTGTCGCACCGGCAGTTGGGGAAAATGTTGAACATTCACCATTCAACCGTCTCCAGAGTGTTGACGTGGTTCCAGGAGTGGTTGACGTTGGACCACGGCAAAGGAGCTGGAAGAAAACCGGGACCGGTGAACAAACAGACGAAGAGAAAGGTGAAGCGGATGATTAAAGCAAATCCCAACGTCTCAAACCGTGATTTGCTCAAAATATCGGCATGTCGCAGGCAACGTCAGAATGCAAAGAGAGCTGGACTACATACATACAAGGTACAGAACTTCCCAAACCGCGATGAGCGGCAACAATCGACGGCTAAAACTCGGGCACGGAAGCTCTACGAGAAGATGCTGACAAAATATGGCTGCTGTGTGATGGACGACGAAACGTATATAAAAGCCGATTTTAAGCAAATTCCGGGGTTGGAGTTTTTCACCGGCAAGAGCAAGTTCTATGTGGACGACAAATTTAAGAAGAAGAAAATGTCGAAGTTTGCCTCCAAATATCTCATTTGGCAGGCCATCTGCTCTTGCGGACTGAGGAGTGAGCCTTTCGTGACAAAGGGCACAGTAAATGGCGAGATCTACAAACCTGAGTGCAGCAGCACGACGAAGCTCCGCTATTTTGGCCAGATTTGGCATCATGCCACTATTCTAAAAGTGTCCTGGAGTGGTATGAGGCCAATTCTGTCCATTTTGTTCCAAAGGACATGAATCCGCCAAACTGCCCGGAGCTGCGCCCGGTGGAGCAGTACTGGGCAATGATGAAGCGGGAACTTCGGAAGAGCAAGAAGACAGTCAAAGACGAGAAGGACATGTTAAGAAAATGGAAAAAAAACTGAGAAACTGGTACCGGATGACACTGTAAAGACTTTGATGGAGGGCATCAAGCGAAAATGCGTTCAATTTTACACTCAAGGCTCCATTGATTAACTTTTCTTTTGATTTTTGAATTAAATATATGTATAAAACTATCCTAAAATTTTGGTGTGATTCTAAACATTATAAGAAAATTGGCATGACATTTTCGGTGTCCCAATAATTTCGTGTTCGCCCTTTATTCTTGATGCGACGTAAGAACGCTTCTCGATTGTGTCGATTGATCGCTCCTCTCACGCGCATCGGGAGGCCTGCTTAATCCAGCGGGTAGCGTCACTGTAGAGGACAGGTAGATCCACCAGCTGAGCATGACGACCCTGGTTAGCTAGTTTATCAGCAGCCTCGTTATTCCTGCGTGTCTAGGTACCCAAAAAAAAGGGTACGTTAGCAAACTGTTGTACTTCCAACAGGCACAAGTGTTCCACCTGCCCATACTCAAGGGCAGACGGACAACTCGCAGAGTCGGAGAACACAGCAGTCTGAGTCCCATTTGACAACTTGCAGCCTGCAAGAGCGCAAAGGCCTAAGCTGAGAAGAGAACGCATATGCCGGGTAACCGACCGCAATGACTTATGGCTCTCCCAGATACCCCGTAACCAACCTCTTCTTCTATTAACGAGCCATCCGTAAACAGCAGGTTCAAGCATTCATATGTGGAGGCAATTTCTCCGTAGGCCGCATTCACTACCTCAGGATTTGCCCTTGCTCCACATAACTGCCGGATGCGCCAATCCACTTTCAGGCGCGTAGAGTCCCATGCCCGTTGCCACAGCCTAGGGAGCTGACACAACGTGGGAATCTCTACCACTTTTTTAGGTCTCGCCACCACTCTTTTGCTTCACAGACGGTAGGTCTGTAGTCGAGAGTGGGGGCCCTTTATAATAACCTCATGGGTTTGATAGCAATGTCTTCAGTTACAACATTTTCCAAGGGAACCTTATCACATTCCACCAATAGGGAAGCTATAGGTGAGGTCCAAAAGGCTACGCTACAAATCCTATAGGCCTCATTGAGGTTCTATGATTTTAAGCAGGAATATTCCACCCCTGCTCTATAGCTCCGATCCATAGAGTATGCACAGTACGAACATACCCTAATCTTGGTCAATGTACAGCGAGAAGCTTCAGAGAAGCAGCCGTGTATGGCCCGGAGAACGTTCAACTTGACGTTAACGTTACACTTCACTGCCTTGGTGTTCTTCACAAACCGCAGTTTTTGATCGATCGTCACGCCAAGAAGGTTGATTGCCCGTACTGTCTTGACCTAAAGCTCGTCGATACAAACGTGAGGTAACTTTGGCCTGTGAGTAGGACCAAAGCAGACGTGCTGGATTTTGGACCTCTCCAAGGTAATCTTAAACACAACCCTTGCTGCCAAGCCAATCACATTATCCACTGCTTTTCGCATTCTGCCACTGACTGCCCTCGCGTATTTACTAAACATAACGAGGGTTATATCGTCAGCGTACACAAGGATGTGAATATTTTCAGGGATGCGTTGAAAAGCTGAGTTCATCGCGATGAGGAACAGTATGACAGGTATGACAGATCCTTGCGAGTTGCCATTCTCTAGCAACCTCGGAAGTTGCACCAGCGTTCAAGACTCGGAACTTCCTATTGTGTAGGAAGTTTTCCACGTAAGCCAACATGCACCCATGGAACTTCCTTTCCTTGAGAAAAGTCAGGATAGGGAGCCACCATGTCATATCATATGCCTTGGAAAAATCTAGAGCTACTACATCAACGTGTAGGTTCTCTGCTTTGGCCTTGTCAAATAAATAAACCGACCCGTAGTCACATCGAAATGCGTGCTGCTATAAGTGGATTCATTCATGCCTCTCCAGCTCAGTTGACAGGCAACGCTTAACCATCCGCTAGATGCAGCCATCTCTCCATGCAGCTCAACAGCGAAATAGGTCCGCACACATCCGTTAGGGTCATATCCTTCGCTGGTTTGGGAATAGGATTGACCAATCCTTCTTTCCACACGTCTGGAATCATGCTGGATTGCCAGACTTCGTTCAAGGTGTTCTCATCACTGTGTTTTACTAAATTTGCAATGAAAATTTCACTCCAAAATGGTTAAAGAAAGTAGCGTACACTGAAAGTTAATTTTAGTTTATATTACACAAATCCATTCGTTGTTTTCTGCAACGAAACTGATTTGTTCTTTTTATGAAGATACATTCGTAATTCATGGTACACGCGCAATTGTCAAAAGCACGAAGCTTTTGTTGACACAGAAAGAACATTCGTACATTGTACGATACCAATACAAAGAGCTACGAATATTTGGTCACAAATTAAAAAGAAACGTCTCTCTGGTGGTTGCATGAAGGACTGGCAGATCTTCTTTATCGGCTCAAAATATAATTGACAAAAAAAAGCGCAACCACGAGGAGTTGTTCAGTGTTTTTTTAGTATTACTGACATGGGGTTCGGACCTGAATATTTGGAAAGTGCTGATTCTGAATCCGTGGTTGATCTTACTAGGCCACGCTGACTCGTGAGAACAGGTTTGATTAATGAGCATGAAGTTATAGCTCTCGACAGCGCCCATACCAGCAGAAACACCATCAAGCATGAGTACAATGTAAAAGAGAAACAGCGATTGGCTGGTCATCACGAAGTTCATTTCGTGCATTTTACGAAAAGGTGTAATGATAGCATTTCACCAGATAAAAAGCATTATAAATGTTTCATACAATATGCGAGACATTTGTTCTATGTACAAAATCCATGTTTATGAAACGCGTGAAAGCTATTTTACGAAAATAAATTTTCAGTGTATGGGATACCTCTATATTGATCATCTATCAGGGCGAAAATTTCTCAAAGTTCATGAAAAAACCTCTCCAAAAAACCGAAAGATAGTTGCCAGATGAATGGGAAGTACTACCTAGTTGTTTGAGCAAGATTTTCTCAGGAGTTCAGGAACAAACTTTCCCGAAGTTCAGAAGAGAAATTCACAAAATCTCAGATGAGAATTTCTCCCAAGTTAAGGAAGAAACTTCCAATAAAAGTAAGGGAATTTTCCTAGAAATTCTGAAGAGGATTTTCCTCATGTTTCGGGGAAATTTTCCCCGCAGCAAAACATTATCCAGAATGTCTTAAAGAAATTAACCATAGTGGTGAAGAAGGAATTCCTCAAAAAATTCAGGAAAATTTTCTGAAGTTCGGGAGTGAAAAATTTCCCAAAAGTTTAGTTGGAACTACTCATTAGTGCTAGAGAGTTTTCCTATAGTTAAGAATGAGCTTTTCTCGAAGTTAAGGAATTCCCAAAAATACAGGTAAGAAAACAGAGAAAAGTTATAGGGAATACTTCTTAGTAGATCAAGCAAATATTTCTCAGCATTCAGGAATAAACTTCCCCGTTGTTCAGAAGAAAATTTCTCTGAAGTTCCGAAGAGGACTTCAAATAAATTCAGGAAGAAACTTCCAACAAATTTAAGAAATTTTTCCAAGAAATTCTAGAGAGAACATTCCGAAAATTATGGAGAAATTTTGCTCGCAGTTCTGGATGGGACTCATCCAAAGTTTAGAAAGTAACTATGTTCTGGAAAAAAAAACCTACCAAATGCTCCTGGAAGGTTAATTTGGGTTAACCCAAAGTGTTAGATGTGAGTTTACAAGAAAATCGGGAGGGCCTGTTAAGAAGTTTGTAAAATGAAGAGGTTTTCTTCCGATCCCGACACACTTATTTTGCACTCTTTCGGTAACCGGTCTTCGAGTTCTTTTAATGAGCTGAATCTACTTTTGTGTTGCAACTCGCGGGGACTTCGGACGGGAAAAATAATAGTGAAACGCCCGGACACAATGACTGTTAGCGAGGTACTGATTTTATTTAGTCTATTCTCTTTTAAAGGGGTTCTCTTACGTGTGGTAGTGTAGAACGGGATAGGAGCGTAAGAGGCAATAAAAAGGGTAATACAAAGTTACACTAGGGTGGTTCAAAAGCTAATGTAATTGAGAGTTGTTGAATTAAATGAAAATTTAATTCAACGTTATCTATACTTCATATTTAACAAAGTTCATGGCGAAACTTGCCAAAAGATCAAAAGGAAACTTTACAGAATTTCAGCAAAAAGCTTTGTTGAAGATCGGAAAAGAGCTTCTCTGAAATTCAAGAGATAATCACTGTTGAACAGAATAAGAAGTCTATACAAAAACAAATCAGGAGTGACTGCTAAGAAGTTCACGATGAAACTTGCCAAAAGTTCAGGAAGATACTTTCCAGAATTTCAGCGAAGAGATTTGTTGAAGATCAGAAAAGAACTTCCCTGAATCAGTTAATCACAGTCAAACAGAAGAAGCAGTCTATACAAAAATCAATCATATGACCACAATGATATGTATTGCTCATGACAGCATATTAAAATTTGGAAAACACAATCGTCCCAACCGTTCACTCCGTACAATGAGCTAGGACACAAGCTTATTTAGGAATTACAATTCCTTGGTTATTATCTCACCTCAATTGAGAGATTTGATCGCTAAGAAAACTTCCCTAAGGCTTAGCAAAGAATTGAAAATATTTTTTTTAAGTTGATTCATCAAGCTAAAGAGTCATTTCTGGTGTGACTTTGTCCCATTCAGTTGAAATTACTTGTTGTATTTGCTGAATGCTTGTTGGATGTTATTCTTGCACCTTAATTTTCAAAATAGACCACACATGTTCTATTGGGATAAGGTTGCGTGACTGCGCTGGCCACTCCAAATCGTTGGTTTTTCGTTCTTTGTACCATTGCGATGCCAGTTTTATTGTATGCTTTGGGTCCTCTTCTTGCTGGAATGCGTATCTTTGGCCCATTTTCAGTTTTCGTAAGGTTACTGGAAGTTTTCACTTCAATATGTCCAAATAAACTTTCTTTTAAAGGGTGTCCACGATGAAATCGCCACACTATGAAATTGCTCTAACTTTTTAACCGTTGGGTAGAATTTGGGTGGATTTGAAAATATGGGTGGATTTAGTTCATAGTGCATTATTTACATCCTGCAAGTTTTAAAGTCCTGTGATCAAAACTCGCGGAGATGGAGTCGAAAGAACAGCTCGTGCGTGATAAAATCTTGCGCATTCATCACGAGAACAAGGATCTCTCGCATCGTTCCATCGCTAAAACGTTGGGAATTGCGAATTCCACGGTGTCGCGAGTGATTAAGCGGTTCAAAGAACGGTTGACCACCGATCGGAAGCCCAGAAGTAAAGGAAAAAGTATTCCGTACAACACCAAAAATCACAACCGCGTAGTTGGGGCCTTCATCCGAAATCCGAACGCCTCCGTGCGGGATGTGGCTAAGAAGCTGCACCTAAGCCAAAGTTTTGTCCAGAAGGCCAAAACTAAGGCTGGGCTTCGAACGTTCAAGGTACAAAAGGCCCCTAATCGCGACAAGAAGCAGAACAAGTCCGCCAAAACCCGTGCCAGGAAGTTGTACCTCAACATGCTGACGAAAGTTGAATGCTGCATCATGGACGACGAAACATATGTGAAGGCCGACTTCAAACAGATCCCCGGCAACCTGTTTTTCACGGCCAAGGATAAGTTCAGCGTTCCGGAGTATGTCCGCACTCAGAAGATGTCCAAATTTGCGAAGAAATTCCTGGTTTGGCAAGCCATCTGCACGTGCGGGAAGCGGAGTGCACCTTTCGTGACCCAGGACACGATGAACGGACAGGTGTACATAAAAGAGTGCCTCCAGAAGCGGCTGCTTCCTCTCCTGAAGGCCCACAACGTCCCAACAATCTTCTGGCCGGATTTGGCCTCATGCCACTACTCCAAGGACGTGCTGAAGTGGTATGCGGACAATAAGGTCAATTTCGTGCCGAAAATGTTCAACCCTCCCAACACTCTGGAGCTCCGCCCCATCGAGAAGTACTGGGCGATTATGAAGCAGCACCTTCTTAAACGACCTAAGGTAGTGAAGACAGTCGAGGAACTGAAGAAAGTATGGGTTTACATGCAAAAAACGGTTGATTCACAGGTTGTGCAGAATCTTATGGCCGGGGTTAAGGCCAAGGTGCGGGCATTTGCGTAAGGACTGTAAATAAAATACGAGTAAAATGGTAAAATGAAATATTAATAGTTATTTCTCAATCCCTGAAAATTTGATGGCAATCGGATGAAAACTCGAATTTTGCGAATCAATTTTGTGTGTGGCAATTTCATCGTGGACACCCTTTACCATTATTCCGTCAAATAATTCAAGCTCTCCAACGCCAAGGCGATGTCATCGAGCTCCAAATCTTGACCCTACCTGCATAGAAAATGAAAAATCTGGCTGAGTTATTTGACAATTAATGTCGCAAGAATTTACCTCTACCAGATTTGATTGTTGGCTTTAAACACTCCTTTTTCAAGCTTTCACCGGTTTTACGCCATTTTCTTGTGAAATTATACTTTCCTTACCAATCGCCTTGGTCTCTGCTGTACACAAAAGTAGTTTTAATTGTATTCGGACCATGGTTGTACCTCACCAGCCTCGTTATCTGCGGAGTGTCCACAGGTTGCCTTCTACTAAATCGATCCACCTTGCTCGTTGCGCGCATCTTCTTCTTGGGACTTTCATTTCGTTTTCGAGAATCATTTTAACTGGGCTGTCGTCCGACATTCTTACGAGATGCCCAGTCAATCGTAGTCGACCGATTTTAGCGATGTGTACAATGGGAGGTTCTCCCAACAACTGATGCAATTCGTGGTAAATGTTGCGATAACGTTAGACCCAAATAGCATTATTTTAATCTCATCTGACCATATGATTTTCTTACAGTGATCATTTGTCCATGAAATGGGCTCTTGTGCCCACGTTACCCGTTTTTTGATGTTTTTTCGCGGATAACCATGGCTTCTTAAGTGCCGCTCTACTCTAATACCATGTTCATGAAGCCGATTTCACACTGTTTGAGGTGTCACATGAATTGTAAAACTCATTTTCGATTTGCTTTGCAACTTTGAGACCTGATAAGCCTCGGTTTTGCTTAACTTTGTTGACGATAGCCCTGTCAATCCGAGGACTTCCTTCGATGGACGTCCTGATCGTGCCGCTGGTAAGATAGAACCGCATTTTTTCACCTTTTTAGAACCATTTTAGAACTGTTGTAGAACCCCTTGGTCCGATGAACACCTTGAAGCCAGCACCTTGCTATACATATTTGCGCCGTTGTTTTGATTTGCTGTGTTCTTTTGACAGAATATTTGAGAGTGTGTTCGTGTGAGTTCATTATTAGGGGCGCATTATTAAGCTTGGGACCGAACTTGGGACCGATGTGCTAGTACTGACTGAGCCAAGAAAAAAATCGTATTAGTAAGCTATGATTGTACTATAGCTTTTACTGGACTTATGATGTTCTATTATCAATGTTTGGGCTCTTAAAGAAATTTGTAGGTTTTAGGAATATTTAAGCCAAATTAATTTAAACATTGATATACAAATGCACTTAACGACGGAATGTGCACTGTTTGCAATGTTAACATTCGATAAAGTGACAGGAACCGCGTGATACACTCTAAAATATTATCGACTATTACCTGGTGGATTAACTTTTTACTATCGTTTCATTCATCGTAACATAACTTTCCAAAAGAAGAAAAATGTCAAGTAAATTCGATGGCAAAATGATAAGCGTATAACACTGAATAAATCATTTAACAAAATTCATAAAAACAGCTCAATGCGATTGGTCGATAGGGGTGGATAAACTGTTTTTACATATTGTATATAGCTACCATTTAATGATGAATTTTTAAAGAATTAATACTGTCAACAGCTTCAGAAGCGTCACGCATAATTTGGTGATAACTAGATAATAACTGATCGACCTTGTCCCCATATGTGTTATATTTATTTATTTATTTATTTGTCGTCGTTACCATTGTAAAATCTATACTATTGCAATGGATATTAATTAGCCATCATTTGTTAATCGGTCCATATTTTTAGTTCGTGCGATGATAATTTGTTGTAAATTGTCGATGTCTTAATGCCTTGTTGGTATGTTAAAGTAATTTGATAGTATTTCCATTGAATCAATTTGTGAGACTATATTTATAAAGACGCCATAGCGAATTCAGACGCTCTTTAATGTTTGAATATTGATAATACTCGATATACGATGGTAAAAATACAGTCATCCGTAGTCATATAACAAAATTGCTTTGTTGACTCTATTCTTCTCATTATTGATGTACAATATTCAATGAGCAAGTATAGTGTTTTTATCGTGTACGTGAAAGTCATAGCAAAACGTTTAATAAATAACATGTTTTAGCTCTGTTTTTGTGTTATAATGATCAATGAACTGTTTAGGTCAGGATAACACTAAATCCTAACTCTACCACATTCTGTTCAATTATTTTATGTTAGGTATGTTCGTTTTCGACTGGTAATTATTACATTTTTTAACATTCAGTTGTAGCAGACTTTGTTACTGAAATCATGGAACAACAATATTTCATTCTTAAACGCGTTGATGTCCTCTGCATTTTTTATTTTCTAAATAAAGTTTCATGTCGTCAGCGTAAATTAAAAATTTTAGTTTCTTAAGAATAAAAGATAAGTCATTTACAAATAGAATGAATAAAGTGGTCCTAGATATGAGAGCCTTGTGGGACTCTGAAGTGGTATGAATTGGTGTTGATTGGTTTCCTTTAAATCTTACAACTTGATCACGATTTAGTTGGGTATGAATTAAGCCATTTTGAGGAGGTACGGGCTGGATTCCCATTTTTTTGCCAATTTAAATATAAGCATAGGTATATCGACACGGTCAAATGCTTTACTAAAATCTGTGTTAAAAACCTCTACATAGTTTCAGGTATCATTGCTTCAGAGAATAATTAACAGAATTCTATTAAATTTGTGGTTATCGAACGACCTTTAAAAATCCATGCTGATTAGTAGTTATTCTATTTTTGATTTGGTTGAATAATTTTTCATTCACAATTGCCTCAAAAAGTTTTGGAATGCAAGAGATCAGGGCTATACCCCGATAATTACGAATATCAGATTTTTACCAGACTTAAAAATAGGCACTAGAAATAGCTCTTCCATAATTTTGAAAGTCTCGGATTCCAGTGACATATTAAAGAAAAAACGTGGAGGAAGTAAGCTCAGCTGCTAAGTATTCATAAACAAGGAGAACTCCATCCGGTCCCGAGCCTTTCGTTGCATCTAATTGTTTTAACCCTTCTAAAGATTTTACATGTACATAGATTTGATTCACGCTTATGTCCTGGAATATTCAGGATACAACAAAGTATTGCCAGTCACGATCTGCTTCTGATATATTGTGTATGTTCTTGAAAAAACTTGGCAAATAAATTGCATATTTCTTCTGTATTATTACATTCATTATTGTCCAAGACATGCAGGATGAAGATTGTCTGATTTTTAATTTTGTATTCACGTAATTAAAAAGTTTTTTGACATTTATTCACGTTCATTTTGATTACTCCTATTTCATGGCAATTAGTTCATCCAAATTTCAAATAGCTTTCTAATTAACGAACTGTTATGTTTTGTAAATCTTATGCGCTTTTGTTTACGGTTTTTAAATTTTTAATTTGTTTATTGAACCAAACTGGATCCTTAATACTTCGTCTACGTCTTTAACTGTACTCTTCCGATAACTGCAAACAACTGTGTGACACTTGTCGCACTTAACACTTTCATTCTAATACTGTTTGCCAATCAATTAAGTTTAGTTTCTCTTATGTTAGCAAATAGCTGATTATAGTCAAGAACCCTGAGTCCGCAATCAGCGACTATTTCATGATTCATAACACAGAAGTCATCGATAATATCAACGAAAGTCTAATAAGTTCGTTTCGTTTATGGTCCTAAATCGTAATAAAATATGCCTCATATTATTGGTAGATACTTTTTATCAATGTCAGCAAAATCAACATTGCGTTGGTTAAAGTCACTATATGTATTTTTACTTCAGGAAACAAGACACAATTCTTCGGCATTATAAAACTTTCATAAATTTCTTACGGCATTGTTTGGAGGATACACGCAAACAGGTTTCGTCTCACTGCACTTTTGTCCTACACTCAATTTATTTTGTTGTAGTAATTATTTCGGTTGAATTCAGTTGATGACTAAACTCACCTCTGTTTTTCCTGACCATTGATATACGGTCATCTTATAAACAAATTAACAAAAACCCTTCACTTACTCTCATAACTGGTTTTTCTAGAATACGGTAAAACTATTAACTTTTTGAATTTCGCTGATCTTACGCCTTTCATCATTAAATGACAATATACCGTGATTTCATTCTGAATAAGGGTGGGGTGAATTAATGGACGTTTAATATTCACCTGTCCGGAATTATACTGTTTAGAAAATGCTGTGATCGCCGGGCTGATTATCATCGTTATCCTCCTCTGGAAATTGTCATTGCGTAGAAACCGAATGATGAACGGCACCACATTTCACATGATGCAGCAGAATTGAAAAGCAGCCAGGGGACGTCAGTTGGTTGTCCCAGGAGAAGGTAACTTCGTCATGACCGAGATTCATTTCTACTGTGTTTGAAAATCTTTTCGCTGCCGCAAGAAGTATTCTGTCCGGTGGTAGTAGCGATATTAAGAGCTCCGTTTTTGTTGGTGCGGTAGTTGTCTTGCGGTGTCTTGAATTTCGATGGCGATTGTTTTGAATACTGGCACTATATGGTGTTGTTGCTGTAGTTATTTACGCGATTGCTTTTTTCGCCTTGCTTGCATTTCTTCGGCCTGTTTTGCTGTTTTGCAACGATGCAATTCGCGTTTGTCGTAGGTCGTCGGTCCAGTCAGCTTTCCACGCTTTTCTCGTTCCAAGAAGGCGCCAGCCTGACTGAACCGGTGAGAATATTATTGGCATCATTGAGCTCATTCCTCGAGCGAGAGTCTGAAGCGCCCGGTGAGTGAGAGTAACACTTTCGACTCCACTGCATTTAAGCTGGCTGATAGAGATTTTCAGCTTCTTCCATCATGTCTGTTCCAAACATCGGGATTTTTGAACATAACATTACCAGGAAGCTTACAAATCTCGGTTGTGCTGCTGATCTTTTTTAATTTGGTCATTTAAAGGCTTCAGGTCATTGGTTAAGCCAGACGTCATTGATTCCATTAATCGCTAAAAACATTTTCTCTAGAATTTTTTCATGGCAAGTATCACAAAAGCGATGTTATGTGATTTTTTAATGCCAGCAGAGCCGCTGCTTTTTGATGCACCGTCAAGCTCATTTTGTATTTTCGTTGAGCATACCTTCTCAAGGCCGGCAGATTCCCTCATTCAAAACAGTAGCATTAATTTGCTTCGTCGCGCGATGGGTAACCTGGCGTGTTGCTTTTTCCCACTTTTTTCGGCTTCTAGTTCAGCCTGTTGCCTTTGTCAGCAATTGAACTGAAATTGGCGTTACGGGGGGTTGTAGGCGGAGCTGCAGCACGGCGGCACGTAAAGACATAACATCAATTTTTTTATCCTGCTTTCAAGAGAGTTGCGCCGGACAGATACTCCCACGCAGGCGGGCATGAAGAGGCACGCGAAACATCTACGCGTAGGTCCACAATACCGTATCGGAGCAGGTAGAATCGAGCGAGCAAATTTCACAGCTCATGACGAACAAAATGCGCGTAAGCAAAAACGAAACGTAGGTATGTAAAAAACGCGAAAACGCACGTGGCGAGGGAACGAAAGTGAAACGCGTCCGAAATCCGATTGACGATCGACATGTCAAAAAAAAAGTTAATACTCTCCCCGAAGAAGACATCAAATCGCAAAATTTGGAACAGCGTTGCTATAAGATTTTCAGAATAACGAAAATATTAGAGTAATTCGCAAAACAACTTAAAAGGACAGCTAAATTGATGAAAGTCTTAAATTACTGCATGGTGTAGTAGTTCAAAGACATCTTGAACAATTTTAACACCACAGTTAACAGTCAAATTCGGTTGCAGACTCGTCTAGATTCCGTTGGATTCTGTAAAGAGCAGTTTCACTCGACTCGATAGTGACAAAAGTTGCTCAACTTGCCTTCTACAACTAACCCCTATAAACATCCATTGACTGAAATGTTCTGCCACACCACCCATAACTGTTATATTTGTATTAATATCTAATAGCATCCGTTCAGACACGTGCGAGGTTACAAGCCAACGCATGTTTGTCGATAGGACCACCACCTCGAGGGACGTTTATCATAAAACATCCTTCAGTAACGATAAACATAAAATATTACGATTAGATTACAAGGATTGCAAAACACGCGTGTATCTTGATCCCATCCCTGCACGGCCTGAAGGTAGCACAACCCATTTATTTCTCAGATTGAAAACCATACGACTCACATGTTCAATATTGAAAACTTCATCAGGCGACTGATTTGAAGAGGATTCAATCTACTGAACATAGCCTCTTGGAACCAGCCAATTTCCGGTGGAGAAATTTTGCTCTAGTTAACCTTGTCTCTTAGCTTTAAGAAGAAGAAAAAAAGATGCTGTTCCAGTTTGTCTTTCCAACACTCCGAAACAAAATAACAGACAAGAAAACAGCCAAACTTTTTGGTTCAACTTACAAATTGCTACCAAACAAGCTGCTCTATTTGTATTATCAAATTACAATCTTCAGCATTCTCGTTTACATCAGGCTCGGCATCACTGTAGCTATAGCGCGTTACCTTGCCGGGGCACCTTCCAAACATTTTCCAACAAATTCTCATACTGTCAGACAAAAAACAAGCCAGAGCGGGTCTGGGAACTATTTGCTTCATCTGCATACACTTACTGTACCGGGGGTAAATGGAAATGTAAGATACAATATTCATTCTGCTTCCGTTGGGAAGTGAACCAAGGCACAGAACAGTCAAGTTTTCATCCAAGATATCACACTATCTTTTCAACCCGGCAAATTCCGCTTTCAACACACTTTTTCATCCTATTTTCTTTTTCTCTTTCTTCTATATTCGACGGGATGCAATGTGGATAGCGGTGAGGACTGCTTTCGTCAGTGCATCTATGACGAGGACGGTGCCAAGGAAGCCTGCAAGTGCGATCAGAGCATATCGTCGTCCTGTAAGTAGTTACTATTGTGTTGATGTGCAGAATCGTGAGACATTCCTTGCAGGAAGATTGAAGCTTGTTGAGCTGTTCGATGCATATTTCATGTGGGCTGGAGTAACATTTGTAAATCAATGCTCGAAGAGCAACAATTGACGTCTCTTGTTGGACTTTTTTTTGAGAGCTGAATTTGATTATGATATTTTCAACCCGACTTTAATATGCTACAATGCCATGTAAAATAGTAAACTTTAATGTCTCAAAGCTACAAAAAAAATAGTTACACAAGTCAAAGAACTCTATTACTAAAATACACTGAATCATTATATCTAGTTTGGACAGCTTGGTCATGATTTTTATTTTACTTTACTGGGTCAGGAAAATTGACCCTATAGAAATATTGAAGTATCATCTTATGCATTAAAAAGTAAATTTCTAAAGCATTCGTTGCCGAATGTCGTTACCGTGCTAGTAACGCAAAGTTAAAATCGATAAAACTTAATGATAGAATTTCTTTTTCAAAGACTTTTCCGCCTTCTGCTGTACAAGAAAGTCGTCTCCAATTCAGTATGCAGAAGGTCCAAAAGTTGTTTTTCACTTCACCATGCACATCCACCATGCCCGTTGCGAGCCTCTTTTCTTTGTACCCGTGGATCCATTCTCAAAACCATTTTCACCAAGTTGTCGTCCGAAATCCTTGCGACGGGCCCAGTCCATCTAAGTCGACCAATTATTGTGGTGTAGACAATGTGAGATTCTCACAGCAACTCATGCAGTTTCTGGTTAGGATATCAGATATGGTACCAAAATGTTGGAGAATGAAGTACTCACTACTCACTGCCAATTTGGGTTTCTCTTCCTGGATTCCTTGGTTGGCTCGTGGCCTAGGGCTTCATGGATTGGCAGCTCCGGATAACCGATTTATCGTCCAAAACACTCGCCGTTACATCACAAATGACAATTGTATTTCGAACACTACATTTATTACAAACCACTACATTTATTAATAACATATACTAACATAATTAGTTGCACAAACTTAAAACAACGCATGAGGTCCCACTTGCGTGCTGGACCTGAGATGCACCTCAAAAAAGTAACGCTATGCCTTCCAAACGATTATCCTTCAGCCTCCGATCGTCATCTACGATGATATCGAGTTCGTCCTCTCCAGCCGTTATCCTCTCGATCCGAAATTCACCACTGCATGTAGTATAGGGTGAAGTCATTGTCCGTTTGTCCCATCGAGAGAGTTTTTGCCTCTGGATCTTCGTGCTGAC
>JASCZW010017758.1:0-16561 GCA_034211315.2 Aedes japonicus
CATTAGTAATAGACGACACAAACGTTGGGACAAAATCGGTCAAACATGGAAATCGATGGCAGGCAGCCCCGACGCGGGACGATTTGAGGCTCATTAACAGAACCTTGAATGAGCTCATAAACGAAAATAATCATCAGATTAGGGTGAACGACGTTATTAACAGCAGGGTTCAAGAGATATCATACACCATCAATAATTTAATCAAACAACAGTCAATTACCAACAAACTCATATTAGAGGAAATTGACGCCTTAACTCTAATACTGTACATTGACACTATCAACGACGTTCTTGAGGAAATCCAGGATACAGTAATAAGGGCGAAAATTTCTTTAGCAAGCAGTAAGCTTCTTACACTAAAAGAGATAGTTTTCATGGACTCACTATTGCAAGATCAAGGAGTCAAACTAGACTTTCCACAAGAAGCACTTAATTTCGCCACACCAAAAATAGTCACCAAGCATGATCTATTATTATACATACTAGAAATTCCGGAGATAGAAAAAGATCTTCCGAAGTTATCGAAATTTTCCCTCTCACAGTAAGCGGAAAAATAATAGTCGATTTACCGAGATTCATTGTCAAGTCGAAGGATCAAATCTTCACAACGGCTAACTCCAGACAAATTCATTCAGCGATACTCAGACTTAAAGTCATTGAAAGACAATTGCACCTACCCAATAGTCATGGGTCTAGCAAGTCATTGTAATGCACAACAATCACTGGACATGCAAATCACTCTAATTTCGGAGAATAAACTTTTAATCCAAAATGCAGATAAAACCAAATTATCATCAAGCTGTGGACCAGACGATAGGAACGTATCAGGCAACATCCTCATCACATTCAATAACTGCAGCATCAATGTAGCCAACAAAACCTTCATGGCTACAGAAATAATCAGCCCCACCAAGGAACTGCAAGGAGCATTTCCAAGCTTAAAAATTCACTGGAACGTCAAACTCCAACCAAATATCTCAACTTTAACAAATCATACTATCATCAACAGAAAGCACATCGAGAACATCAAACTAGAGCAGTTTTCCCATCAAACCTGGATATTCAGCCTAATAGGAGGATTGTCAACAACTACGGTAATTGTTTTCGGAATAACGATCTTTGTCTGTCTCCACAGGAAGAAAATAGTAGTCAAAATTAAAAGCCCACGTCTTAGGCAAAATACAGCAGGACATACTGGCATCCCCAAGAACCTTGAACACCCCGCAAAAGATAAAAACAAGGACGAGGACGTCCTTTCTTCACCCCCCGGAGGAATTACGTTGCACACCCAAGAATAACCGAACGATCAGCAGAATTCCCTTAGCAACAACCACACCGACCCACATCAGGAATATGCACATCAGCACCTTGGCACCGGACATCAACCATCGTGCCATGCAGAGACCATTGGCCCCCAAATTGCAGTATCATCAAGTTTTAGCTATTAAGTAAGGCCCAATCAATCAAGTAGAGTCAGTTAGTGTTCAGTTCCCATTCTAGATAGTTAATCAGTGACTTTGTTCGTGAATTAATTGTATCTTACTTTAAGTAATGAGTGAATAAATTGTTTTTATATTCACACCGGTCCTCCGACTGTTTATATATATATATATATATATATATATATATATATATATATATATATATATATATATATATATATATATATATATATATATATATATATATATATATATATATATATATATATATATATATATATATATATATATATATATTATATATATATATATATATATATATATGCATATATACATTCGGTTGAAAACCTAACCTCTGAGGGGGTTCCGTAAGCAACAATGATTGTGTTAGAATTTTGTATGTTCAATTTCTGAACTCGTTCTGTAGGATGTTTCTTTTTGTTTGCACTGAAACATACCAGACTTAAGATGTTGCGTGATTTATTTCTTTGTAGATTAACGAAGCGCGAGCGCTACCGGAATTCCGATGCGGAGAGATTGCGAAAAACCATTTGGCGAAGGAATGGAAAGCGTGGAAAACCTCATTGGAAATTTACTTTGACGCGTACGACGTGACGGACCAACGGAAGATGAGGGCGAAACTGTTGCATCTGGGTGGACAGCAGTTGCAGCGCGTGTTTGAAAACCTGCCGGATAACGATAAGATTCCGCTGGTTGCAACGAAGGCAAACTGGTATGATGTAGCTGTGGAAAAACGGGAAGTATATTTCGAGCCGGGTCGTCAATATATACTTGAACGCTGCCGGTTGAGGAAGATTAAGCAGGAACGGAACGAGCGATTTTCGCACTTTGTAATGCGTATCAGACAACAACTCTCTGATTGTGGATTCTAGAAGCACGCTGCAGAGGTGAAAGAAGTTCTCACGGAAATATTCGTAATCGACACTATCGTTGAAGGATGCATTTCTGACGAACTGTGACGCCGGATTCTACAGAAAGATCGATCATTATCGGAAATCGAGGAGATTGGCGCGATGATGGAAGGAGTTGAGCAACAGATTAAGGATATTGACACATTGAAGACACCGGATACAACAGAAAAAGTTTTCCAAGTGAAATCAGATCGAAGGATGACGAACAATAACTCGTTTGCAGGCCGAAGCCTATCGTACAATGGAAATATTCCGAGGCCCGGTGAAAGATCCGTCACCTGTTATCGATGCGGGACGAATGGTCATATTGGAACATCAGATGTTTGCAAAGCACGAGATCAGGTTTGCCGCCGGTGTAAGAAAGTTGGACACTTCGAGGCGGTGTGCCGCAAGCGTACCTTTGGATCTATCTCTGCATCCGGAACAGTGAAAACCAAGAAGATTCGCTTAATTGAAAGTAGTGTCGCTCAACAACAGC
Organism: Aedes japonicus; assembly: GCA_034211315.2. Classification (NCBI taxonomy): domain Eukaryota; kingdom Metazoa; phylum Arthropoda; class Insecta; order Diptera; family Culicidae; genus Aedes; species Aedes japonicus. Next base: position 2,853 of record JASCZW010017758.1, read on the forward strand.
CGATAAATGAAAAAAGATCTGAGCAAGAAGCTTCGAATGATTCCCGTGATTCAAAGGTGTACTACTGCTTTTACGGAGGGAATGAGTCGAATGTCGTCGAGTGTAACGTGGGAGGAATTCCTCTTAAACTGTTGGTGGATTCGGGTTCCGACATCAACGTAATTCATAAAGGGGCCTGGACGCTTCTCAAACAGCAACATGTCAAGGTTACCAACATGCAGAAAGGATCCGAACAGATCATCAAAGGGTATGGAAGTGACAAACCTCTAAGGATTTTAGGTTCTTTCGAGGCTGAGATATCAATCGGCTTACGAATGATACCGGCAACATTTTTCGTCATAGAAGGAGGTCAGCGCTGCCTCTTAGGAGATACTACAGCGAAGAATCTTGGAGTTCTGAAAGTGGGTGCTGCTATAAACCAGGTGGAAAAACGTGAAGGTGCCTTCGGTAGAATCAAGGATGTGCAGGTGCAAATACATATGGACCCGTCTTTCCAGCCGGTACGACGCGTTCCTATTCCATATGAGGCTGCTGTTAATAAGAAGTTAGACGACCTTCTTGCACAAGACATTATTGAGGTGAAGATTAATAACAATTAAATGACTTTTTTTTTTGTATTGTCGCTCTTAACAAGCAAAGCAAAATGCATTCTTTTAACACATAACAAATTGTTCCGGATGGAATCCAATTTTTTTGTAGCAGCCAACGTATTTTGTTGGCGACGCTCAAACTGTAAATATTTATTACATTAGTTTACATTTCGAGTGTTAGTTAGATGTATTAATTTTGGCTTACAATAAAGTGGTTTCCTTGCCCACTATCAACGCCTCCTTTTCTTTCTTTCCTGAACACCTATCGTGATAAATCTATAAATTGAATCAATTTTAGATCAATTATCACTGTATAATTTAAACTTAAACTCACGGTTTCCTAAGGATTTATCTAGTTCGCCTCTCGTCCTAGTTTCGGTCCAACTACCCTCACTTTGGGTGTTTTATTTGTTGCTCGATGAATTTGCCGGCAAATCTAGGTGCGACCAGATCGACAGTTCTGGAAGTTTTTCCGCAATTTACCGTTCACCGATCCTGCAGATAAGAGGACTGGCGATAAGATTAAGAACGTTTTTGTTCCTTTTAATCGATCGGAAACCAAATAAAAAATGTATAAACTAAACGCGCAGCAAAACCGATTTGTTTTCAATAATTCGAAAAAAAGCGATGGCGAATTTTGTTTATGTTTATTCTATTCTCTACCACTACTACTAAATCTATCATTTGTTTACTTTTTGTTCTCCCACTCTTTCTCTTTCTTTATGTAACGACGGCACTCAAAGTCACCGCTATGCAGTGTTGCCAGATAACTTGTGCGGTGTTGCAACAGCCCAGCCCGTAACGTCCGGTATTCTTGGAAGATCCGGATTTACTGAATCTCTAACACCGCTAGATTTACCACTCCACGTCGCTGTACTTTGCCGTCGGCGGTCCGCACGTCTGCCTGTCGAATTTGGCCATCCGAACCTTCGGAAACCGCCACCATGATACCTCGTCTCCAGCACTTTCGATTTTTTTCCGTCAACTAAGAATACCAAGTCGCCTTTTTTTAACTTCTTCTGCTCATCAATCCATTTTGACCGTTGGTTGATTGTCGGCAAATACTCCTTAATCCATCTTTCCCACATTTTGTCCGCTAGATATTGTGAGCGCTTGTACATATTTCGGAGTCCTTCAGCGAGATCCACCGGTTTTCCGTCCATCTTCACATCAGCGTTAGTCATCGTTCCCCGTAAGAAGTGATTCGGGGTCAGTGCTTCAGTTTCGATAGAATCCTGCGGCAAATAGGTCAACGGACGCGTGTTTATCATATCGGCCGCTTCCGCCAGTGTCGTAGCAAGTATTTCGTCTGTCAACTTCCTTCCATCATCGAGTGCTCGCATCGCCTCTTTCACCGACCGCACCAATCGTTCCCAGATGCCACCCATGTGTGGCGTTCCGGGTGGGTTAAAGTGCCAAGCGATATTCGGACTAGTCAGACTTTCAGCACATTGCTCATTTATGCTCTCCATCCTCACCATCACATTGTTTGCCCCTTGAAAGCATGTAGCGTTATCAGAAAATATATGGCTTGGCTTCCCGAACTTGCTACAGAAGCGTCTGACTGCCATTTGACAAGATTCCGTCGTCAGGCTGTGCACAACTTCGAGGTGCACCGCCCTAATGGCCAAACAAGTAAATACTGCCACCCAACGTTTCTCCTTGCGCCGTCCGATACTTACTTCCACCGGACCAAGATAGTCGATACCCACAGAACTGAAGGGCCGTAGTTGAGAAGTGACTCGTTCAACTGGTAGAGGAGCCATACGCGGACATCTTGGCCGGCACTTTCTCACCTTACACCATATGCACCTTTTAACTTCAACTTGGATCGCACGCCGCATCTTTGATATCTGGAAGCGTTGTCTCGTATTCGTTGAACACAGTCTCCGAATTTGCATGCCCGAACTTCTCGTGGAAATGCTGGATCAGTTTTTGTGTGATTTCGTGAGGACCGGGACAAGATGATTGGATGCATCTTGTCGAAGGGACTCTCGCCAGAATTTGCTAGCCTACCGTCCATGCGTAGAACACCTTCGTCGTCAAGTGCCGGTGAACTTTATATATGCTGCTGCTCTTCCTAATGTTCACCAACGGCTGACCTGTAGTGGTCGTTGCAGATTGTTCGTTAGTGTGCTCATTTCATCTGGAAAACTGTCCCATTGTGCTTGCCGCCACAGAATGGTTTCAGCTTGCTGTAATTCTTCCTTTTCGAGTGGTGCTTGCCTTGCTGCATACCCTGCAGCTGTCGCTTTTGATCAATTTACGTTGCTTCTTCGTAGCCCGTAGCTGTCATTATTGGCACGCCTTGTTTTACGCCGGCAGTTGGCAATGAAGCGTATGACTGTAACTGTAACTCGCAAGAGTCTGGTCCATCGAGATATCGCTTTAACGTCGATCACTTCGTGGAACAACACTGCACCACGGACCTCCTCCTCTCGTTTCTTCAAACGTCGATCTTCTTGGACGGCCACTGATTTTCTGACTGAAACAAGAACTCTGGACCTTGAAACCATGTTCCACTACTTTGAAGTGGCGGGCCTTGTCCCCACTTCGTCAGTACATCCGCTATATTCAACTTGGTCGGAACCCATCGCCAGTCCGCCACTTTTGTAAGCTCCTGAATTTCACCGATCCGATACGCGACAAATTGTTTATAGCGGTGCTGATCCGAATTGAGCCAGCTACACACTGTACGAGAATCCGTCCAGAAAACAGTCCGCTGAATTTTGTACGAGTGTGCTTCCATAATAGTCTGACTCATACGGGCTCCCAGAACCGCTCCCATTAACTCCAAACGAGGAATTGATTGACGCTTTATCGGTGCCACCTTTGCTCGAGACATTATCAGGCTACAATGAACATTTCCAGTTGACGACTGTTCGCAGATATGCAACGCATCCGTAAAGCGTGTTCGCTGGCATCGGTAAAGATGTGAACTTCTAGTGAATCGATTTCGCCGCGCATTATGGCTCCGACATAGCAACGAGGAATTCGTATGGCTTCCACATCAGGCAGTAGGCTGGTCCACCGCTTCCATAAGTCCCAACACCTTACATCGATCTCCTGGTCCCAATCGCAGTTGGAGCGCCACAGGTGCTGAATGATTATTTTACCGTGAATTGTGAACGGCGATAACAGTCCGAGGGGGTCGAAGAAACCCATTACGCAACTTGCTACAAGTCTTTTCGTCGGTCGTTTTTCTTCATACAGATACGCCAATAACTCCTCGCGATGCGTCATTGAAAAGGAGAATTCATCCAGGTTCGGGTTCCAGATTACTCCCAGAACTCGCTCTTTCGAAGTCTGTTTATCCCGGTTGAAGTGGACCGGCGCAACTGGTTTCGTCTCTCCCATACTCTGCAGAAATTCTGAAGAATTGGACACCCAGTTCCGGATCTCAAAACCCGCCTTCTGATGTACCAACCGTACCTTCCTGCGCAAGCTTGACTGCTTTTTTCACCGTATCGACACTATCGTAATAATCGTCTACATAGTGACGATCTATGATGGCTGCTGCTGCTGCGGGATACTGAGCAGCAAATTCTTTAGCGTTCCTATTTTTAACGTATTGGGCCGAACAGGAGAGCTTGTGGATCCAAACGTGGCCACGTCCATGACATAAATGCTGACTGGATCGGCCGGTGAATTCCTGAAGACGAATCTCTGCTTCTGTTTGTCGCTAGCTCGAATCTTCATCTGGTGAAACATCTCTTTAACGTCTCCACCAAAGGCAACTCGCCATTCTCGGAATCCGAATAGAACCTTCACCAGAGGTACGAGCATATCGGGTCCCTTCAACAGCTGAGAATTCAGGAAACTCCTTTTACCGTTGCGGCCGCATCCCCAGACTAGACGTACTTTACCTGGTTTTTCGGGTTTTGTACGACGTTGAGTGGGAGGTACCAGACTTCGTCGGGAGAAGTTCCATTCAGCTCGTCTGCGGTAGCCAGATGTGTGTATCCTTTTTCCTGATACTCCTTGATCTGCATACATACGTTTTCTTGCAATTCCGGGTTCTTCTGTAGCCGCTTCTCAAGTTGTTTCATTCTTCTCACGGCCATAGGAAAGCTGTCTGGGAACCGTGGCTCATCTGTTTTCCACAATAGTCCGGTTTCAAACCGATCACCAACTCGCGTGGTTGTCTGCTGAAGTATTTGCCGCGCTCGTTTTTCTTCTATAGATTCTTGTGGCACTATTACCACCGATTGCTCCAGAGCATAGTGGCTTTTGAGAAGTTCGTGTAGGTCCTCATTCGTAATTTCCCGATGTACGCCAAGATAATTACTCGTTGCAACCGTCGTCGAGTTCCTTGGACCATAAACCGTCCAACCAAGTTTGCATCGGACTGCAATCGGCTCCACAGGCGCACCCACCTTCGCCTCTATCGGAGCAAACGAGTGGATGTTGTTGAGCTCGATAAGCAATTCCGGTTGCCCGTTGTATGACTCGATTGGTAATCCCTTCACGTGTTTATATTGTGCAGTCAGCTCTTGGTAATCTAGTCTCTGGCGCGGTAACATCAGCTTTCCAACCGTACGAACGCTATGCAGCAGTAGTTTGCCACTTGCATCACCATTAACACCCGAAGCCCACAGATTCATTCGCAGGGACTCCTTCTCTTCGCGCGTGATATCGGCCGTCCATTTAATTGTCAGCCGCTCTTGCACTCCGACGACGCCCAGCCTGTCAGCAAGTTTCTTTTCTAATAGCGTGACAGACGCACCTTCATCCAGGAACGCCAATACCGTGATTGAGTTTGAACCACAGTGTAGCTGTACAGGAACCATACGGAACATTGTCGTACCGTTGGCTCGGATATGTGCGTTGAATCCCACAGCATTGTGCACGGGATGCATCAGCGGATTATGGTGCTCTTTGCAATTCCCAACGTTGCAGTAAATCTTGAATTTACATAGACCACCGTGCTCGTTGAGGCACACGTGACACAGTTTATTGCGGCGCGCAAGTTTTAACCGATCCGAAGACGACAGTTTCTTAAAATCTTCGCAGTGCCGAAGACGATGTTCCGTGCTTTTACATAGGTTACACGGCTTCAATCTTTTCCGGTTGTTGGAATTGACATCTGAACTATTTTCTCCACCATGACAAAACAACGCTCCCTTTTCCGTCGGCTTCCTTTTTCCAGACGATGGTCCAGCTTTTGCTGATACGCCGGCTTGAAATCCATGTCAACGTTTGCCTCACAGGCGTCATCGACGATCTCCATCAGAAAGTCCGTTAGCGTACGAAGTGTTGTTTCTCCTTTGTTTCTCCGGTAATGGATCCATTCACGCTTTTCGCGATCCGGTAATTTAGCGATGAGCGACTTTATCAACAGCGGATTGACGAGGTGTTGCCGAAGTTCTGCAGCCTCCAAATGTCCACAGAGTTGCTCCACGGTATTTCCGAAAGGGACGAAGCTTCGCAGGTTGTCCGGTTTTGGTGGTTCCAAGTGATTGACTTTATCCAATAAATTCTGAAGTAGTTGCTCCGGACGACCGTAGTGCCTACGTAACTTCTCGATAACCCTTGGAATCGACTCTGGAAGAAGCAGTTGACCAGACACCAATTCAAGAGCATCGCCTTCGAGAGATTCCTGCAGTCGCATAAGGTTCTCATGATTCTGGTACCCACAAGAATCATTGGACGTTTTGTAGGCTGCGTAAAACAATGGCCACTGTGCTGGTTTGCCCGAAAATTTAGGGAAGTTTGTAGGTCAATCCTTTTCTCGCTGCCAGCTGTGCCCTCGTAGGTCCGGTACGCGTGAGTCCCTGTCCATTTCTTTTTCTTTCGACTACATCCTTGCTTCTGACGGAAGGCTCGTAGTGTTTTCTCGTTCTTTCCGAGATATCAGCTTCGTAGTCCTCTTCATCACCATATTCCGCATCTTCTTCCTCACTGGTGTCAGTGTCATCGGTACATTGTAGCTTCTTCAAATTCACCTCAGTAAGCTTAAGAAGTTGCTTGCGCCCTTCGCCAGAGGGGTTTACTTCTTCTCCACATGTTTTCGGCCCTTTGCGGTCGTTGACAACCGAAAGCCCCGCCAACTCTTCATCTAGCTCAGCCATTTGCTTTTCGAATGACTTTTGATGCGCCTTTATCCGCGCAATCTGTGATTTCTTCTTCTGCAATATTTCCTCCTGCAGAGCCATGTTTTCTTCTTCTTCTTCAGCGCGCATCTGGTTCTCCATCTCCAACTTTTTTCTTTCAAATGCACGCTGCATCTCTTTTTCCTTTCTTCTTAGGTTCATCTCGGCCTCCAGCTCTTCGTACTGTCGCTTTTGCTTTTCCTCTAGCGCTTTCACTCTTGCTTCCACACTAGACGAGCCTTTGCGCGAGCTGACACTGGATTTTTCAGACTCCTCGGTTTGTTTCCGGTTGCCCGACCTTTTGGCGAGCATTACCTTTTTCTGGTACTCCTGAGCCTGAACCTGGCAGGCTTCGTCTCGGCAGTACCATTTTTTCGGTACTTGCCCTTTCTTGATTCCTACACAACGGTAGTGGAACCAACAGGTACATCCGTCGCAACCGATCATTGGTTCATCGCACGTTGATGGACCACATATTCCACACGGAGTTTCCGTTAGATCCAGGTGTTCCACGATAGATTCGCCATCGGAAGTCATCGTTGGGCAGGTCCGATACTTATCTCTTGGACACTTCGTGTGTCACTTTATTTTTGAGAATGTTCCGGATGGAATCAATTTTTTTGTAGCAGCCAACGTATTTTGTTGGCGACGCTCAAACTGTAAATATTTATTACATTAGTTTACATTTCGAGTGTTAGTTAGATGTATTAATTTTGGCTTACAATAAAGTGGTTTCCTTGCCCACTATCAACGCCTCCTTTTCATTCTTTCCTGAACACCTATCGTGATAAATCTATAAATTGAATCAATTTTAGATCAATTATCACTGTATAATTTAAACTTAAACTCACGGTTTCCTAAGGATTTATCTAGTTCGCCTCTCGTCCTAGTTTCGGTCCAACTACCCTCACTTTGGGTGTTTTATTTGTTGCTCGATGAATTTGCCGGCAAATCTAGGTGCGACCAGATCGACAGTTCTGGAAGTTTTTCCGCAATTTACCGTTCACCGATCCTGCAGATAAGAGGACTGGCGATAAGATTAAGAACGTTTTTGTTCCTTTTAATCGATCGGAAACCAAATAAAAAATGTATAAACTAAACGCGCAGCAAAACCGATTTGTTTTCAATAATTCGAAAAAAAGCGATGGTGAATTTTGTTTATGTTTATTCTATTCTCTACCACTACTACTAAATCTATCATTTGTTTACTTTTTGTTCTCCCACTCTTTCTCTTTCTCTATGTAACGACGGTACTCAAAGTCACCGCTATGCAGTGTTGCCAGATAACTTGTGCGGTGTTGCAACACGAATAAAAAAAATAACTTTAATCTTTTTGTTGATTGATTGATGTCCATGGAATATTTTCTCAACGTTACAGGTAAAAAAGGTTCGACAACGTGGGTGTCACCATTGGTTGCGGTGAGCCAAAGCCAACGGTGAGCCTCGTGTGTGTCTGGATTTGAGAAGAGTTAACGAGGCGGTGATCAGAGAGAGATTCCCAATGCCAATCGTGGACGAATTGTTGGCACGAATAGGATCAGGAAAAGTGCGCAGTAAACTAGATATCCGTGATGCATTCCTCCAAACGGAACTTGCGCCCGAATCTCGAGATATCACAACGTTTATCACGAGCCGTGGTCTTTTCCGATTCAAGCGACTTCCGTTTGGACTGGTTTCGGCTCCAGAAATTTTTCAAAAGGTGATGGACGAGATTTTATCAGGTTGCGAAGGAACGGTTTGCTATCTGGACGATATATATGTAGAGGGACAGGATAAGGAAGAACATGAGAATCGTCTGAAGATAGATTTCGATCGTCTAAACAAGCGTGGTGTTGTTCTGAATCTTGATAAATGCATAATCGGAGTACCTGAGCTACAGTTCTTGGGTCACATAATCAGTTGCAAGGGAATGCATCCATCTCCATCAAAGGTGGAAGCACTACCCAAGTAACAAATTCAATTTTAAGGTACACTTGAAGAAGTTTTCAAGACTCATTTGATAAAACCACGCATAAAACTAGATATTCTACATAACATCGATAAAACAGCCATAAAACCCTCTTAAGTTCCAAAAGGCCCATACTACAGGAGGTTCTCAAGACTATTTCCCAAAGGTACGCTTAAAACTTGATAGTTTTATCGGTACATACTTGTAATGACATTCAAGACATACTTAAAACTATGATAAAACTACCACAAGTTATAATAGTTTTATGATTTTCCTCTTTAAGAACACTTCCAGTCCGTCACAAATATGCTTCGAATATTCCATTTTTCGATTCGTTCTGCTGAATGACGATTTTTTTGTTTATGGTTGAGTGGAAGCTACTATAATTCGCTTCCAAAGTGGATACGTATATAAATTAATGGCAAACATACTTTTGCATATAAAAACAAATAAATGATACATTAAAAACTTAAAAATCGTTCCACAAAAACGCATTCATGACCCATAAAACTCTGGTCAATATCCATAATAAAATGGATATGATCCACAAAATTTATCAATGTGATCCATAATTTATACAAAATTTAGCAATAAAATGTCAAAAATGTACCGTTATATATCTAGGGTATGATCAATAAAATTGTATGGATTACCCATAAACATATAGCGAATGTTCCGTAAAAGGTTCAATATCATTCCTTAAAGTTGTAATATTGATCCACAGAATGTAACATTTGTGCACTAAAATACGTGCACATGATTCATAAATTATTGAAAATGTTCCATAAATAAATTGTCTATGATCCATAAAACAATGAATAATAATCTATAAACTCATATAAATGATCCATAGCAAATTATCCTTATAGAAAATTTTCTCAACTACAATTTTCCAAACATTAGAAGGAAGTAGAAAGCGGTCGAAGTTTCCGATATCGTCTTCAATTTAACGACTGATTCAAGCATTTGCCCGGTATAATGCAAACGGAGGATGTTTTTATAGTTAGGTCCGACGAGCGATAGCGAGTTGGACGACAAGCGTTGCCCGGCATAATTTTATTAAAAAAATCTTAAATAACACTTTGATCAAGCCTTAAATTTGACATGCAGAGTAACTGTCCCCATATTAATCTCATTGTTCCTTTTTTCATCCTACGTTGAATCAAACAATTGGGCAGTTGAAGGATCGCTTTCGTTTTCTAATAATGTTTGCTTACTTTTAATAACAACAACAAACATTATTAACGAATCCTGTCACCTGTTCATTGTTTAATTTCAAGTAGGATGAATTGCAAAGTGATGAGATTAATATAGGAAAATCTTCCCTAGTTCTTTACATGCACTAGTTCCTTTAACAAATTCATTGGGAAACATGTGTCGCAGTTGCGGTCGTAAAGAACATGCAATCGCGAAAGTAAATCAGCTCTCTGAAAAATTGAAAATCATCAAAAAACAATCCTTCTTTAATAGCAATATTTGAGCCGCATAGCTAAAGAGACGGACATGTTAATAGATCTGAGTAGTAGCACAGATCAAGGATCGAATTCCCGTAGCCAAAATTTAAAAGATATAAACCCAACGTTGTAATAATTCTGGCACTATTTATGGATCCTACATATTATTTTAAATGCCCAAAGTTTATTTCCTATGGGCCATATTTAGAAGCTTGTCGTTAATTTTTCAAAACTATCATGGATCATTGACGATTGGATCAATAATTTATTGATCATGTGTTTATATTTAAGTTCACAAACTTTACATTCTAAGGATCAATTTTACAACTTTAAGGAATGATATTGAACCTTTTATGGAACATTTGCTATATGTTTATGGGTAATCCGTACAATTCTATTGATCATACCCTAGATATATAACGGTACATTTTGACATTTTATTGCTAAATTTTATTTTAATTACGGATCACATTGATAAATGTTATGGATCACATCCATTTTATTATGGATATTGACCAGAGTTTAATGGGTCATGAATACGTTTTTATGGAATGAATTTCAATTTTTAATGGATCATTTCTTCAGTTTAAAGGTGCAAACTTAGGGCTGCCTAAATTAATTGTTAAATTGACCATAAACGCATCTGTTTTTTGCCTGCCATTGATGAATTCTTCATACGAAATTCAGTTTATTGGTGTTTTATAACATAAAAGTTCGAAAATTTTAACGCGCCTCTGAATTATTGCTAGAACATAGAATTATTTAAAAAATTAAAAAAAATAGTTGAAAATTCAACAATTAGGTGACAAGGCTGATAAATTGTTAGATCTTGAATAAATTGTGTCTACAATCCATTTTATGTTTCAAAATAAATTTTAAACAGCATTGTTTTGTTCGTACCATTGGAAAAATTAGAGTTTTGTTGCATAATTATAAAAATGGCTACCATTTCGAGGGAATCCAGAATAGCCACGCTCGCCATTTTACAATGGTTTTATCTAAAAACTACCATAAAACGCAAATAAAACCTATATTTCTTACACAAGACTAACAAGATTTTTGAGGAGCGCGATAAGTTCATCATTATTTGTTCTACTCTTGAAAAAGATGAGTTACGCTTGAATAAAACTTGTTTGAATTGCTCAAGGTAAACAAGTCTCTCGTAAGATCAGCGTGAAAAAGGCACATCATAAACAAAGAAAACGTGACGGTGCAAATCAAAGTGCCTATGCATAATTGTTGTTCTTAGTCATAATAACAGCTTATAATTTAATATTTTTAATCAACAGCGTTAGTCGATAAAAAAAACAAAAACAAAAGAAAATTTAACTTGAATATGCTAACAATTGTTTTGGGAAGAATAACAGATAATAAATATTGTCTGGAAGGCGGAAACATCAGTTGAGTGAAAAATGATTTCTCCTCTTGATCTATATGCTATAGCTTTAGGTTTATAAACCTAACGTCGGATGAAGTGCGCTGTGTAGTAGATCTACTGAGCAATTCCAACGCACCACCTCCTCCACCTAACGGTGGTGGACATACGATAACGCATGGCAATAATCCACTGCCTGGGACGTTAGGTTTAACTTGCACAACTGGCAGAAAATCAATAATCATGAGTTATGATTCACGGTTTACAACTGGCGACACATTGCACCATTTAATTTGAGTTCGTTACAAAAAAATGGGACGCATACACGCATAGACCCTTCTGATAAGTTAGTCTAAGTAGGCTGCGATTCCAATGGAATCTAGCGATGGAAAAAAAGGTCGTTGGTGGCTGAGATGAAGTGATATTCAATATTTTGGATAGGTTTTATTGAATTTCCGCTTGAACGATCCACTATTTTATATTTTTCTTTCACCTATGGGCGTCCATTGTCCAGTTTGTTTATTTTTTCACATAATGTTCTTTCTCAAGAGTATGTGCTCTTATTCGAAACCAAATGGTTCTAAGAGCGTTTTATGGCAGCATTTTCAAGATACATTCACCTTGAAGAAGAATGTCCATAAAACCTTCTCAAAACTTTTATCAGGTTTTATGATAAGTTACAAAACGATGTCTTGAAAGGGGACTCAAGTATCTTATAAAATTACTTATAAGGTGAATTACACTTATTAATGATGTAGTTTTATGGAGGTTTCTTCAAGTGTTCTTTAATCACTCTTAAGAACTGTTAATCAATTAAAACCACCTTAACTTGGAAAATGCCCTGATAAAACCAGATGATCTCCATAATGCTTTGATAAAACTACCATAAAACATGAATAAAACCAATTTGCATTTGAGTTGTTGCTCGGGTGCTGTCTTTCCGTCACCCTGAAAATGTAGCCGAAGTCAAAGCTTTCTAGGTTTGGCAAATTACATGAATAAGTTTATACCAAACCTAGCTGCCGTTGACGAACCACTTAGGAGACTTTTGCATCAAACGGAAAAATTTGTATGGACCCAGGATCAACAGCAGGCATTCAATACCATCAAACAGGCCCTGGCAAAGAGAACTGCTTGGGGTACTACAACTGCAAGGACGCTACGTCGGTGATTGCAGACGCAAGCCCCACTGCATTGGGAGCTGCTCTTATCCAGACGAACAAACCGTGTTATCTGCTTCGCTTCAAAGTCGTTATCCGAGACGGAAAGGAGATACTGTCAGACTGAAAGGAGGCATTGGCTTTAGTCTGGAGTGTCGAAAGATTTCAAATGTACCTCCTGGGAAAACCTCTTGATTTAATAACGGACTGTAATGCCTTGACGTACCTTTTCAACCCTCGTTCAAAACCGTGCGCGCGTGTAGAAGATGGGTCTTACGACTCAGGGGTTTCAGTACAATGTTAAACACATATCAGGAAGAAGAACATAGTGGAGATGCGCTGTCTAGGTTGCTTCACACTGAGACCAGTACCTTTCGATGTCGCTGAAGAATTGTTTGTGAATGAAGTTGGGCGCGCAGCAGCTACCACTGCAGCTATCCGCTGGGAGGAAATGAGACCGTGTGAACAGGATCAAGTCCATATCGGCGATTTTCGAGCCCTAAGCGGTGGACGTTTGTTTGAACTACCAATGGAATACCGCATTATAGGTAGAAGGCTGCTGTCGCGTTGGGAATGTGCTGATGAGAGGAGATCGAATAATTGTACCTAGGAAGCTGAGACAGCAAGTGCTAAACCTTGCCCACGAAGGTCGCGGGCACCCGAATGATGAAAGCCATCTTAGATCATCGGTTTGGTGGCTAGTTAGACTCCGACGTCCGACTCTGTATGTAAAGGGTTGTAGAGGATGCTTGCTAGTGTCTGCTCCAGACGCTCCAGAACTAACATGACCCGCCGAAGCTTACCTGCTAGACCGTGGGAAGACGTAGCGATTGATTTTTTGGGACCGTTGCCGGAGGACAGTACCGCTGGTTATAGTAGACTACTACACTAGGTATATAGCGGAGTTGACGACGGTTTTCAGTCGCCACGGAATACCTGTCCGCTGACCGCATGACAATGCACCTCAATTGAGGGAAGAATGGCGAGACGTTCTCTAAGTTTTGCAAAGCCTACGGTATAGTACTAATCAATACAGTTTTCCTATTATTTCGCAGGAAGTGGAACGCCAGAATAGGACAATACTAAAGCG
>JASCZW010017759.1:0-16516 GCA_034211315.2 Aedes japonicus
GAAGAGCAATTTAGAACGATTCAATGACACGAAAAGTGAAAAATTTTGTTGTGTAAAAAGTATCTCGATTTTATTTGTTTCCACTCATTCTATTTTTACAGTGTTGAAGAAACGTCAAATCAACTTGTATAAGTGGTATATTCGCTGCCATATGATAATCACAGTATGCTCTGGATACTTGAAGAAAAATACTTTGTGATTTTTCCATTTTATAATGTGAGAATCTCATCGAAAAATATGATTACTACTGACACCTTTGAATTGTTGGATGCATTTCTACAATGTGATCTAAGGCCTGTACTAAAAAAAAATGCACCAGACAAAAGTGTTGGCCAAAAATTTATTTTAAGACGGATTTTCTTGAAACTTTCAGGGAATGAACTGATAGAGATGGATTATATTTCGGCAGAATAACTTTATTTAATTTCCTTTCCATCGCTGAAAGCTCGCACCTTTCTCTACAGATCCCTTATTACATTTTGTGCTATGGTAGAGCCGACCTTTCTGGTCACTTTCATCCATTCTTTCTTCAACTCCAGCTCGTTCTTAAGCAGCTTGGACGATTTTCGAACTTTGGTCTTCATTATGGCCCAAAATCTTTCCACCAACGGATCTCTGGTAAATTGGGGGGGGGGGGGGGGTTGGTTTACGGTTTTTGGTACAAAAACAACGTTATTGTCTACGTACAATCCAACGTCGATCGCGCGTAATGGCATGATGCCAGTTCCGGCCAAAATAATGTCTCGCCCCGTAGGACCGCAGGAAGGGCAACCCGTTGTGATGTACGGTTTACTCAATTTACGGCATTGGAATATGGCCTGCCAGAGTTTAGTATTTTTTTAACGAACTTGTCCACTTTCTTCTTCCTTCTCACATCGGCTTCGTTAACCACATTCGAAACAGCTTCCTTGCGGTTCGGTGCCTTGCAGACCTTGAATACAAGAAGCCCAGTTCGTTTCATGGTTTGCTGAACGAACTAGGCGGAACACTTTGCCTTAAGAGCCACGTCGCGATTTGAAAGGTTCGGATTACACTTGAAATAATCCAAAACCTTCCGGGCCTTCACATGGTCAGCTGTCTTCGATTTTCTTCCATTTACAGCCTGTCGCTCGCTCGTCTGGGACTCCTTTAACGATTTTACCACCAAAGACACAGTTGTATGGGTGATTCCCAGTTATCTTCCGATTCAACTTATGGTCCCATTCAGATTTTCCATGACGGCGCGCAAAGTTCTCCGGTGATTTTCTTCTTGTTTCGATGACATCTCAATAACCACTGACCCGATTGTTAGAAATTTTGTGTTTTATGTAAACAACTCACTCCAAACTAGTTATACTCAGATTTTCATCAATTTTTACCCACGGCAAAAAGTTAAACACGGATAAAAATTGTTCATTTTTTTCGAGTACAGGCCTAGGAGCAGACGAATACATGGTTGCTTTCGTGAACACTCGAACCAATAAATAATTCTGTGTGTTTTCAAATCCCCTTGAAGTTTGAAGTCTGTAATGAATTAATCCTAATACATTTATAATTCATTTATATTCTAAACCAGTTAAAAAAAAACAAACATCGTTGGATGCTGATGTGTAAATCAATTCAAAATAGCATAAATTTTCCCCCGGATTATTCTCTGTTTGACCGTGCTTGTGTTTCGTAAAAATACTTCGAGAAATGTCTTAATAACAAAAATTAAGGGCTCTAAATAACAGATATAAGGTAAGTCACTACAACAACCAATTCTTGTTGGGAAAATCAATTCTTTCTTATGTATCTTTATTTCAATCCGTATATTTTGCTATATGTACTTCGATCTAGCTTGAATGTTTGCCTGCGCTTTTGAATTAATTTTTCAACCCTCTTTTCAACCGGTCGAATTCAATAAAACGTATTATGAAACATTTTTAAATCATTTAAGCTACGACTATGTCTGCAATAGTTCAATACAGCAGTTTCTGATCAAAAATGTTAGGGTCAAATTAAATTCATGAATTTATAACCCATTTTGAACAAAAATATTACCTTTACCAAACAGTTGGTTTTAATATCCAAGAACGTACTTGTCATTTTGAAGGCCTGCCTGTTGCGTTTGCGTTTGCATGTATTTGACTGTTTTGTCATAATTTTTCTGTGAAACTTACGGTTTCAATCACGGAGATAAGTTAGTACTCAGACACCACTATTACTAGAAACTGAGAAAAACTGCAAATAGTAGACGAAAAACGCATGTATTTAAAAGAATAAGCAGTTATAACGTAACTTAACAGAAATAACTCAACTCATTTAAAAGATTTTATGAGGAGATTCCGTTGGAAGGTTCAAAAAAATTAAAAGAAATATTTTTCCGAAAGTGCTTATTCATCCATGCCAATGTTACGGGTCCACGCTACTGCTTTTTATTTTATTTATGTAGGCTTCTGCAAGTCTTATCATCAAGGCAGTACTAAAGTCCTTAAGTTCAATAGGATTTTTGAAGCTTAATAAGTCCTAATGATTAAAAATGCGAAATCTTTGTAGGTTCTTTGATTTTTCTTTTTTGTGCTTTCAAGTAAATTGTAGACCCATAATGAAACTCAGTTATAATAGAAGTATTGAAATTAATAGACGATTTTTTGTTTAGCAGTAATATAATTGAAACTTATGCAAATTCTATATCGTATGAAAATAAGGCAAGGCGTCGAATTAAAAGTTAATATGCTACTACTAGTGGGCTCAAATGCACTTCTGGTCCACATCACCCCTGGCAACACTGGTTTGCATCTTTCCCGTTTTGGCAAAGATCCAGATAAGCCCAGGGACCTGGTATTTATCAAGCTACCACAAGGTTTTGACAATGCCCAGGGAATCTACCGATACGAGTGCCTTCAAAAGCGTCTTCTGCCCTTGCTGCCGTCTCACGGATGCGAGACGCTATTTTGGCCAGATTTGTCATCCAGCAACTACGTGTGGCTATTGTAAGACTGATACAGAGACAAAAATGTTATAATTGTACCAAAAGACTTTAACCTACCGAACTCGCCGCAACTTTGGCCGATTGAGAACTTTTAAGCCACCATTGTAGCATGGAAACTAAGTCCCACTGCCATAGGCTCTTCACTCTGTTGGACTTGTTCGAGCTGTAATAACCACTAGTTATATTAAACATGCCATTGTATGATTGGCTAAAAATGAGTCACGTATCCACAGGGATAAAAAGCATCTCTTTCCAACAACAAGATTGAACAATTGGCAAAAGAGCAAGCCATCTAACATGAGGATGCCCCAATGGGCGAGGAGATGATCTTGCTCTCTATTCTCAAAACGTTAGCAATAGGAAGTTGGCATCCCCACTCTCCCCATCCAAAGTGGTTTAATCGAGTACCCTGATGGTCCCTCCCAGGATCAGCTTTAATTGTTTGAATACTTATGAATGTATTGATATAAGAAAGAAGTATTAGTTCATGCCTATCTATTAAACATTTATTGTTGATGATAGTGAAGTCGAATTTTTGCAGATTCTTCATCAAGCTTTTAACGGTTTTGTGTCTCTACAACGTCCGTTCAAACCTCCATGGTCGAGCCGTGAGCTTCAAGTTTGTAAAACGGAACGAAAAACTGCTCGTCGTACATACCGTTTTCACCGATCATCTCTAAACAAATTCTCCTATAAATGTTGTAGCCAACGGTATAAACAACTAAGCAACTGGCTCTATCCACCCAACGCAAGAAAAACTGAACTTGATATGAACCGAAAACCTAAGCGATTTTGGAACTTCGTTAACTCGAAGCGTAAGGATTGCCAAATTGCCTTCTGTAATGCACTTAGACCATCGCTCGGCGAGTGCGCAGGAAGAATCCTCCTTGCTGGCTTATTTTTTTCAGTCTTCGAAGAACCGCGAGATAACTGCAATACGTCAGATGCGCTGAGGTATGTACCGCATGAGGTCTTTGATGCTGATACCTTCACTGTTTCTGCAGAAAATTTGATCAAGGCACTCTCTCTTGTCAATGCAGCAATACCTCTTTCCAACTCTCTGCAAAGCTTCGTTCTTGTTTCCGGTGCATAAAAAAGAATCGAAGGATTAAGTCTTTACACCACCGAGGGATTACGTCCCTATGCGCGTGTTCTAAATTACTGGAAATAGTAGTTTCTAACTACCTGTGTTCCCGTGTGAAACAATACAACAGCCATAAGCAGTGTGGATTCTTTCCTGGACGAAGCGTAACTACTAATTTCGTGGAACTTTCATCGTTATGTATTCAAAACGTTGGACATGGGATGCAAATTGATGCCGTTTACACCGATTTGGAAGCAGCACTTGAACAAGTTAGTCACGCAATTCTAGTGAAACATGAAAAGCTTGGAGTTTGCCCTTATTACATGGCTTAGGTCTTACCTGTGTGATAGAAAACTGGCAGTTAAAATTGACTCTGCTGTCTCTGACTGGTGGTTCACTACCAGTTCCGAGGTCCCATAAGGAAGTAACTTGGTTCCGTTGCTATTCTCAATTTTCTTCAATGATGCAATGATTTCTGATGATATGAAAATTTACATGATTGTGGAGGATTTTTTGAGCTGTATCGAATCGGAAAATTTGCCTTCTTGTCACGCAAATAGTATGACGCTCAGTATCCCGAAATGTTCAGTAATAAGTTTTCAACGAAAAAAAACAACCTCTCGTTTACAACTATGTTTTCGGCGATGAATCACTTGCAAGGGTGGATTTTGTACAGGATCTCGGAGTCATTTTAAACAATAAGCTTACATTCAAGGAACACTACGAAGAAATCATCACGAAAGCGCTTCGTCAACTAGGTTTCATATCATAAATTACAAAAGAATGCCGAAATACGCAAAAACCACTGTATGTTTCTTTGGTTCGACCCATCTTGGAAACGCCATCTGTCGTGTGGAAGCCGTAACAGACAACAGTAATCAATCCGGTTGAAGCTGTACAACGAAAGTTCATTAGATTCGCCTTACGCTTCCTTCCCTGGAATACTCGAAGCTCTTTTAATGTTTGGATACTTATGAGCATACAACGAGTTTTATAAGATGGTAAAGGAAGTCTTGTCCAACCTAATTTTCGAAGTGCAAACAGTATAAATTGTTTTTGAACTGATTCTGTTCGTTGTTTGTGCGTAACTAAAAAAGGTGACCATACAATGCAACAATACCCAAGTACTGACATCACGAATGCAACGTATAATGTTTTTATTGTGTATGGGTCATGAAAGCTGTAACTTAATCGTGTTATAAATCCTAGCATGCTACTTGCTTTGTTGAATATTGTTTTATAGTGGTCAATGAATGATAGTTTCTTATCTAAAATAACACCTTATTCCTTAATTCTTTCGCACTTTTCAATTGCCTGATTTCCTAGAGAGATCTTAGAGTCTGATGTATTCCGCTTTCTACTAAATGATATTGTTTTACATTTTTGGTCGTTTAGCTGCAAAAGGTTTACACCAATTATAAAAATAAGAGTACGTCGTTTTTGAATAGTCTTATATCTTTCTTGTTTTTTATTTATTTAAAATATCTGTAAATCATTGGCATATATAAGAATTTTTAAGTTTTCTAAAATGCGGGAAATATCGTTTACAAATAGTATAAACAAAAGAGAGCCAAAATGGGAGCCTTGAGAAACTCCTTAAATAACTCGATTAGGCTATGAAGTCTTACCTTTAAAGCTGGCTATTTGCTGTTGATGAGTGATAAGACTCGAGCCGTTTAAGAAAATTTAGATCAATAACCATGTTTTGCAATTTGAATAAAAGCATGGGTATATCTATGCGATCAAATGCCTTGCTGAAGTCTGTATATAAAGCTTCAACCTGGTGTTCGTTGTCTATTGCAATCAGCGAATAGTTAACGAATTCGAGTAAATTTGTATTAGCTGAGCGTCCTTTGAAGAATCCATGTTGCAACGTAGAGATTCTATTTCTAATAAGACAAAACATTTTTTCATTATTTATCGCTTCAAAAAGTTTTGGAAAGCAAGAGACAATAGCAATACCGCGATAAATTCGTATGCCAGATTTATTGCCACATTTTAAAAAAGAAACTAAAGGGTGTTTCGAACAAAATTTGGTCGACTTAAACTTGACGCATTTCCTTTCATCGTGCATAAAAAAATCTGTACACCCCTCATTTTGAAGATGTGTGCATGTAGCATCATGCCTTTTTTTGAGACTAGCACTTCATTTATCAAAAAGTCGTAGAAGGAAGAGAAGCAACGCATCAAAATTTTGCACGTACTTGGCGAAAATCCAAACTACTTCCAGGCCAAGTTTGCGAAATTGTTGAGTATGGCTAAATCAATTGTTATCAACGTATTAAAAGTGTTCGGTGAATGTTTGTCGACAGCAAAGAAAGCTGGATCGGGGGGAAATCGAAAGCCGGAGGCCACAGCGACGATAAAAAGAGTTGTCCGCTGTTGCGAACGGAATCCCAACCTCTTCGTCCGAGATGTCGCAAAAAAGCTGGGAGTGGCGCCTTCAACCGTGGATAGAGCTAAAACACGAGCTGAACTGTCGACTAACAATAAAGTGGTCGGCAAAAGCACGATCACGAAAGTTGTACACGACGATGCTGACTTAGTTTGATTGCGTGGTACAGGACGTTGAAACTAACGTCAAGACAGACTTTACCCAAGCAAAAGTTTATACCAAATTGATAACAAATTCTAACTTCAAATCATCAGTTTATGATCACTAAATATGTTATCATCTAGACTGAATTTTCGTTGAATATCACAATCTTAACTCGTTTTATTATCATCGAGCTCATTTTGATAACAATTTTTGTGATATGAACAATTTTTATAGACATAATTTCAAATTATGTCATCAACAGATATCAAATTCATACACTAATAACTGAAGTAGTGCTTCTGGTGAGAAGCTCAATTTCATATCCATCACATGCTGATAATATTCAGCATTCGACAGCATGCTGGAAGAATTCAGTAACGTTCGTCAAAAATCATCTTTAAAAATTGATGATAACAAAAAAATGTTAATGATGATAACTAAATTTGTTATGTTATAACAGGTGAGTTCAAAATGATATTTGAGATAACAAAACTTGTAACTTATTTGATATCAGTTTGTTATTTTACTTTGCTGGGGTAAACAGCTTCCTGGACAGGAATTTTATACGGCAACTGGACATGGAAAAGGTGGCAGATATTTTCAAGCACATTAATTTGTTAAAGTTCGCAAAGATATATCTGGTGTGGCAGCCCAACTGTACCTGTGGCTTGAAGAGCAACGTTTACATTACGCCCGGAACCGTCAACCAGGAAATTTATCTGAGCGAGTACCTACAAAAACGTCAACTGCCTTTCCTGAAGCAACACGATTGTTCCGTTCTATTTTGGCCGGATTTCCAAAGATGCATTACAGAAAAAAGGCCATGGAGTGGTATGCTGCCAACAAAGTTCAAGTGCTGCCCAAGCACAAGAACCCTCCAAACACGTCAGGGCTCCACTCAAACGAACGATATTGGGCCATCGTCAAGCGGAACCCTAAGAAGACTCAAAAAGCTGTGCGAGAAACAGTTCAAGGCAAACTGGCATTCTGCGATCGGAACACCCTTTAGATAGGAACTTTCCCACGAGTTGGGAAAAATACCGGATTTGATCAACATATTGAAAAGCCAAAACAAGAGAGTTGTAAGCTCCGAAGCTAAATTTTTCAGAGAAAGGGGGGAATCTCATCGGGCCCAAATCCTTTGAAGACATCTAATTGTTACAATGTTTCCCTTATGTCATGCACATTTATATGGTTTACACAAATATCTCTATTCTTCTGCAAAGTATCCGAAATATTTGAGGTCACAATATGCTTGAGAAAAGGTGGTTTGTATAATTTGAAAGAAAGTTGCTAATAGATGGCAAACTTATGCCGAGGTAGACTTCACATTTTCATCAAGGTACATTTTTGATGGAAAATTGTTAGATTTCAATTTAACAAAATTAACATATAGAAGGAGATGTTCGCTCATCATCATGAGGCACCAAGAGTGAACAGTAATGTTTGTTAGAATGAAATATATGAAGAGAAAGTGTTGAAAGTTCCGTTAGTGTACGGTAGGTTGGAAATAGAATGGAAGTAATGAAAATTGAGCGAAAGGGCATGAGTAAAGTAGTACGCAAACCAAGGACGTTACCTTTGCCTAACATCCCACTGCAGGGTAGGTCGAGGCACGGACGAATCCGCCACCTCAACAGGCAAAAGTAACGTGTTGGTACGCGCTCATGCACTAATGATAGCTGTGTGATAGTTTCTAGTGGTAGTTTGTATGCACTCTATTTTGATGCGCACATGGGAGAGGAACTTTCTCCTTTTTGGGTTTGTTTTGATTTGCAACGTCTGAAATATCGTTACTCCACGCACGGAGAATACAAAACATAACAAGTAGAGTATGTGCATAAATTAACATAGTTAAAGATTTTTTTGGATTGGAGTTTATCATTAACTCGATTTTTTCGTTGTACTCAAAAAGGCAATATTAACGGCTTGGTTTAACTGGTCGCAAATATTCAAACAGTTTACCAGATCTCTCGTTGCAACTATTTCTTTTGTATACTTGATTAGGGTAACCAAACATGGTTTTTAGAATAATGTTGTCTCCTTATTCTTTTCAATGGAACATGTTGAACAGCATCAACCGAAGATTCGATATTTTTCTCGTTTCTAAAAATCGTTTGCCTGTTAATACTACTAAGCCTATACCTAATACTGTCAAAGTTAGCCAAATGATATTGAATGGCCACTCCATATTCGTTGTCGTCGGGTTTTTGGTATTGATGTATAAATAAGGAAAACTCAATTGCTGTGTGAAATGTTTCAATTTCCACAATGGAATAAGAGATTTGGTCACGCAGAAGTCTTCTTGAATATTTGTCAATAAAAAATGTAAATTTCAATTTGGTGATTTTTTACATGATTGATTTGATTTGATTGAGCCCTACACTGGCAGTCTTGTCAAATATAGACTGCAGTATTTCATTTTCCCATTTTTTTCATTTTTCATTTTTCAACGATTGGAAGTAAGATACTTTCATTTTCTGTGTTTGGAAACAATGTTTGTAGAGCAGTAAAATCCCACTATAAACTGCGTATTGGATACCACGGATGACGACTATTCACGCTCATTCTGTTATACAGCTAAGACAAGTCAACTGATCTGAACATCTCTTCGAATCTTCAGGAGTGCTTCAAAATAATAATGTTGCAAAACTGCTTCAACAATCTCTTTGAAAATTATGGCAGAAAATCCGTAAAACCAGAAAAAAATTCCACCCCTCTCTACGAAAGAAAATCCTCTTTGGACTTAACCTAACGCCAACCCTGCATCCATCAAGTCGAACGCTCCTAATCTGCAAACAAGAAAAACGATTGGCGGAAAACGTTGCAGAGCTCACGCGATCGACACCATCGCCACCTGGCCCGGCGGATCGCCGCCAAGTCCGTCCACTAGGTTCACCACAATAGGGGGTGAAAACGAAACCATAGAGAGGAAACGATGGAAAAACATCGCAAACGCTTTTCGGTCACACGATAAGTGCCGTGTTGGCGAAGCTGCTGATGGTCGGTGCTAAACCTCCTTCACGGTTTTAATGGCAGGGTTCACTCTCCAGCATCGGCGATATCGCGGTGGGATCAGCGTAGAAACAGAATCCAAGTGCATATCTCCGTCCTAAGGTACTTTGCTGGCCCGGTGCACACTCTGCTTAGCGCGATTGGTTGATTGCATTCCACATCAGAGTGGTACATTATGAAAGTGCTCCATGCCGTCCCTGCTGCCGCCACCTTCACCACCACCTCAATTCGACCGCCCAGCCAGCCGCAGACAGCGAGGAAAAGTTGATGAGTCAAAAGGTGACGGTCGGTTTTTCGAGGTCCAGGTCTTGCAGCTGGCATAAGATGGAAAGGGGATTGGGGCTGACAAACGACGAGGGAGGTGTTTCGGGATCGACTTGAGGCGGAGGAGGTCACGGGAACGTTGCGCTCGAAAGCGTTAAAATATGGTCAAAGATAAACGAAGATGATGCTGGGGAAGTTGGGGAGAAGAGAACCTGGTCGGTTCATAAATTTCAATAACAATTTCCTCCAATAATTCACCGGCAAATAAAAGTAGATTGGATGAGAGTGATCGTTTTTCACCCTAAATGGAAATCATTGCCCCAATGCAAGCGAAACGCGATTATTTGAGAATCTATAGTAGACAATAGAAACATCGTTCAGTTTTTTTTTTCAATGCGATGGAGATGTGGGCGAACTATGGCAGAACATTGAAGGTGCCAACGCGAAGATATATTGAATCTTAAGAGCCACTACATGCCCATCCCTATCCTATGGTGGTAGCCGTAGGTGATAATCATAACATGAAATATTAACTACACCCAGCATCCTTCGCCTCCGGTTCAGCGAGATCTGCACTCATCCCGCCACTGATGCCTATATATTATTATTCATCATGGAATAAATTGCATAACACGCTAAACTTATTATATGAACATGCTAAATTTTCTCACATCATAATTTAAGGGAATCTTCTGAAACGCAACGCTATGCGGAAGATGGGCTTCTTCTTAAACGGATACCCTGAGATCTTCATGGGCGCATTCAGGTTATAAGAACGACAGGTACAGAATTGAATTTGATAGGTATTTGACCGCCCTACCCTTCGTCTACCTATGGAGCCAAATGCCTACCCGTTTCACGAGAGGCAGTCAGGAAGGCGCGAAAAACTGCAAAAGAAGACCATAAATCGGAGGGGCCACTTCGGCACGAAAGGTCTCAGAGCTAACAATCCTGGCTTTTCGCTCAACAACAAGAGAGGGGGAAAAAACCTTCCAATCTTACCTAGATGGTGTGTGCAATATCTGCACACTCTGGAACTGACCGCAGCACATGCATGCATTGCATTGAGTGAAACTGCTGCCGGGATTGAAATGAAGTGATAGCAGCGCGCGAGCTGGATGCTGCTCCAGAAAAGGAAGAATACGAATCGAGCGGCGATGCAGATTCACATATGAACTCGAAACACATACCTCACTCTCTAAATATGTCCGAACCGCTGGAAATTGCCGTGAAGTTCGTAAACGCATTCGGAAAATAACGCAAAATCTTTGCCAGCCGAATACAGCCCGTCTTGTATGGTTTCATTTTCCCCCGTGTTTATAATTTACTGCTCTCTCAGTTCTACCACTTCACCATTTCGTCGAATATTACCTCCCGGATTCGTGGTTTCTTTCTGCAAGTCCCACTGGGCCATAACGAGATTTATTAATGGTCAGCTCTTTGGAGGATCGTTTGCAGAGATTCCTGACGCTGCCACCGACCGTCCGTCCAGCTTGAGGCTAGGCTTAAACATAATTGCGATAGGCTCCGTTAAGGCAAAAGTAAGAAGCCGGCTGCATCCAAAATCCAGGCAAAGCATTTAATGCATTTTATTTCCATCGCTTGGATACAGCATGAAGCGTTCGTAAAAGGAATTAGAACCCAACACACGGTACTGATGGCGACGACAGCGACGTTGACGACCTGCTGACAATCCGGCACAGTAGGTGAAGTTGGTTTTAATAATCATAAACGTCTCCCTCGCTCTTGGATTCTCCCGGAATGGGCGCTGGTACACAAATTCAATGGGATGGATTTAATATGAAGCCATAACCGATTTCACAGGCGGGGGTGTCGTAAAAAAAAACTTGATGACTAACCGGCCGTGGACGGACGGACTGGCCGGCAGAGGATTACCATTCAAAATCCGGAATGATTGATGTTGATCCAATTTTATTGGAAATTATGGACGATTGTAGTGGAATTTTGGAAAGTGAGTATCACAATTCGCAATAAAATGAGTCAAAAGAAATTAGCTATTGAATAAATTGCATTATTCATGAAATGAAGAAAATTTGTGCAGCGATAATTACATAAAAAGTTTAAATGAGTTTTATAATCAAAACAGCAAACTCTTTTTTTTTCATCAAAATATATAGGGTAAATAACGTATTTACCTATGCAGATAACAAATTATAAAAGAATGAAAAAAATTACAAGGTATAGCCCCATTGGATTGCTCGGAATGATGACATAGGACTACACAGCTAAATCTAAGCCATTTAGATTGTGCAATGAAATGTTTTCCAAGCGTTACTATGCAAGCAATTGGATGTATTCTGATTAAATTGATACCCAATAACACAGAAATGATTGAATAAAGTAGGTGTTTTTTAGATCTACTAGGTCATTCAGACTGTACTGGAGTTAAGAACTTAAGATACAGTTGTAATAGTAGCTTTATGCCCTTTACAAGAATATGGTATATATTAAAACACTTTTAATAAATACCATGGCAGACCTACAGTCATTATGAGCATTGGCGTAACAACAGAGGGTGCCTGGGGGGCCAGGCCCCTCCAGAATTCTGTAGGCCCCCCCCAGGATTTTTTCCAAATATATTGCTTATTTGAAATGAAACACTATCTCTTCAAAATTGTACGGATTTTTTTCCATTGTAAGTTTTTAGCTCAGTCGATAAAGGCACGGCATGCTGGAGGTG
Source organism: Aedes japonicus (assembly GCA_034211315.2). Lineage (NCBI taxonomy): Eukaryota > Metazoa > Arthropoda > Insecta > Diptera > Culicidae > Aedes > Aedes japonicus. The sequence continues at coordinate 12,557 of JASCZW010017759.1, forward strand.
GCTGGGTTCGATTCCCGGTCTGGTCTATGAATTTTTCGTTGGGGAAAATTTCTCAACTCCCTGGGTATAGGGTATGGTTGTACTTGCCACACAATCATACTAATGCATAAATGGAAAGCAGTCAATTAATACCTGTGGACGTGCATTTAGAACACTAAGTAAAGAGCAAGCAATAGGTATATTGCTAAAGCAATATGCTTGAAAACGCTAAGAAGAGAGAAAGACAATTAGATCAATGCGAATTCCAATATATCAACATTACATTCACTTCGCTCGAGAGTTTGTGTCTGTTGAAAGTTAGTTTTCTTTTATTTATTTTTTCGTGGTGTTTGATAACGAGCGATAAGATAAACTGATCTAAGCCGGTTCATAAATGGTTAAATGTAGTTTATAACTCAATAATTTATTGAGTTAGGATGATAAATATACTCAATCGCCGCATATCATAACTAGACATTATATAGACATGGGCCAGGATTAAAATTAGGGTAGAGGGGGGACCTTTTTTCACGAATCGCAACGGGAAGCCGCCATCTTGGATTTAAAAATTGTTTAGACATCCATTCCCAGTCTATAGACGTTACTCAAATTGTCAAATATGTAGTTTTAGAAGTAAGGTAAACATATAATCAGGTAAATTTCTGAAATCATAATATTTGTTGGGGTTGGGTAATTGGGTAATAAAGGTAATTGTAATTATTGAACTATTCACAAAACAGTATTGATGAAATGCATATAGTAATTTAAGAGTCATTTCTGGAGGAGACTTCAGCACTGTCAACATAGACAGTATTCTAAACGTCGTTTCCAGGAAGAGTTCAAAGTAATCATATAATAGTCTACTTAGAAATCATTAATTAGAAATTGTTTCAAGGTTGTTGGGTGCAATATTGCAGCGATGGGTACTATGACATGGACAATTCTACATCTTCTATAAAATACGAAGACAAAATATCTAATACTTCAAATGGTGCGCACGCGGTCGAGATTTGCTAGTGTGACCATGGTATTCGTCCTAGTAATGAGAAATGTTGGGTAAGGGTCCAGACTTGACAAACAAGCCGTCCTGCATCCACTCAAGACAAAAAAAAATCAGTACATACCCTACTCGCAACGCTACCAATGAAATAAAATGAACATTATTGTTCATGATATCTTATGTATTTTTATTCACTGAATTTGGTGATAACAAAGTTTATCGAAGTTTTGAAATTTAGTAATTTCCTCGACTTTTTTTGTAAAATGTTATTCATTAATATAGGGGGGAATCTTACCGTAAGTGAGGCCTACTTTTATTGAAAATATTGTCACATATTTTAATTGATCGATCATAGTGATGCCGCAATGCAGAACTCGTCGAAAAAAATTGTTTATCATTTTCTAAGAATCAAACCATATGAATAAAATTCGAAGGTAAATATCCGAAACATACTGTTTGTAAAAACAATGTGTTCCCATCAACATTCACTTAGTAGAGACAGAGTTCCGATTATTTTTATAAAACGCTTCTTAATATTTCTTTGGAAATTTTATAAAAAATCCCTTCACATTTCTGATAACAGTTGTCTAACATTTATTCTCAAGATTTCTTCAAAGGATTTGATTTTCAATCAAAAGGTTCTATTTTGGGTTATTGGTGGCGAAAATATTACATACATTTACAGTTTTTCATACAAAATTGTCATATTTGACCTTTTCTATGTCAGCAATCAAAGGATAGACTGAGCTGAAGTTTTGACAATAGCTTAGAAGTAACCTGAATATAAAACTGTGTTGGTTTATAATTTTTGAAAACAGTTTTCAAAATTACATCTTACCCACCTCTTAGAAAATTTTAAAAACATTCATTTTGTTTAGAAAATACAAAAATGTCACAAGAATGAATAATATTCCGAAGAATTCATTCTTGTAGAACGTTTAAATTTTTAATTATTTGAAAACTAATTTTTTACCAAACCTAGGCGAATCTGATGCTGTTTTTAAGATTGTACTTGAAAATTTATAAACTCAACACAGTTCAAAACGATAGATGCATTTGGTAATTTCGATAAAACTGTAATTGTTTACATACCTTCAAAAAAGTTCCATGAAATTTTAATGCCCTGGAATACTATCAATGTCAATCCAATTAGGTCAATCTCAGTAAGTTTTTGATGAAATAATCCTCGGAATTATCCTTCAAGTTTTTTGAACTTTCTTTAGAAATTTAGGTCGATATAACTTATAAATTTTTGGAGTTGTGAAGGAATCAGTATCACGCGAAACAGTTTTGAAGATATTTAAAACACGTAATTCAAACCAATCCAAATTTTGATTTAAATTTCAAATGTTCATTGACACAATGTTGTTCTTTGTAGTTTTAGGGTTTTTTAGTTTAAACTAGACTTTATATATAGATTCAAGTTTATTCTACGCCTCGTGTCAGTTGAGTCGCCTCAAGAGAATCGATTAAGGTGACTGCATTCTCCATTTGACCCACACGGAATAATACGAGGTATATATTCAACACACTCGATTCTTTTAAGGCATCTCGACTCACCGAGGTGCAGAATAGACCTATTTATTGGATTAAACCTGTTCTGATTCATCAATAACAATAACCTGTCCCTAACAATTACGCTACTTTCATCGTTCTATTCAATATTCCTATAAACGAAAAACAATCCTTCGGGCAGGCCCCCTCCAGACTAATTGTCTAGGTCCGCCAATGATTATGAGATAAACTTGGGATATTCATGCCAAACAGACTAACAAACCTTTGCATAGCCCATGAAGCTAAAGTTACAATTGTAGACCTTATGTATTGAATGACATAAAACCAACAAGAAGGGTATCCGATGATGTCGTGAAATTTTCAGAATATTCATTGAATATGTTTGAATAGTTACCGTAGTTCTGTATAGCTCAAAACTTACGGTTACTACATCAAGTTCTGGACTTTAAGTTTAAGTTCTGAACTCAGGTAGTTTTGATGAACTTGAACATCTAAACATAATCTGATAATGACTGGTGACCTTACAGATGATTCACTGAATGTGTCACCAACTCAATGGTTGTTTTGGTGACCTAGAACATCCCAAGACATATCTGTTTTCCTTCCAGAATCTGTCAAATACTGCTTCACCCAGAAAGCTACAGCTAACAGCTGTAGATTATCAGTTTTGAATTCCAGGATAGTTTGGATAACCTAGAAGATTATCTCATAATGCCTGTTGGTCTTCCAAGACATTCAATCAATCTATTTCAATACACAGCGTAGCTTTGCATAGCCCAGAAAGATTTTTTTGCAACTGTAGGTCCTATTTTCTGAATTCAAAGATAGTTTGGATGACTCAGAAGATATCATATTGCATATGATGTTTGTTGTCCTTTAAGAATATTAATAAAATATGTTTGAACATTTATTGTAACTTTGCATTACCTAAACATTACTCTTACAACTGTAAATGTTGCGTTATGAACGATAGTTTGATGGCCTAGAGGATCAGAAAATTATAAAATATTGACTGATAATCTTCCAAAACATTCATTGAATAAGTTGGAGTACATAAACTCACCTTATATAGCCCAAAAACCTACTGTTACAACTGAAGATCTTATATTTTAAGCTTAAGGATAGTTTGAATGACCAAGAATATCCCAAGATTGTCGCATTCTGTATGTTGACACTTCTACACTTTTCAATGAATATTGTTAAATACATAGTGTTCCTTTGCATACTTCAAAAACCTACTGTTACAACTGTAGATCTTATGTTCTGAATTCAAGGACAGTTTGATGACCCCGCTCATCCCAGTTTATCTTGTAATGTTTGTTTAGGTATAGCCCAAAAAACTATAGTTACTATTTATGATGTGTTACAAACTCTTTGACAGTTTTGATGACCTAGAACATCACAAAGTTATCAAACAATGAGTGTCGATCTTCCAAAGGTTCATTCAATATGTTTGAATACATATC
>JASCZW010017760.1:0-16548 GCA_034211315.2 Aedes japonicus
GATGTGGCGAACAAGCGTCCTCTGGAGTTTCTTGTAGATCAGGGTCGTCGGCCGTCCGGAGCCGGGCTTTCTTTTGATGCTTTGATTGTTGTCTAATAGTGTCAATACGTTGTAGATGCTGGAACGGGCGTATCCGGCGTCCACAAAATGCCACACGATGGCTGTTTTCGACGCGGCGGGGTGCCGTTCTTTGAACGCGCACACTTCTGAACGGATGTGCTTGCCTGAGTTCGACTGATAGAGCTGTCAAATTTTGTCTGCTGACTCATGGGTTACTATGATTGATGCTGCACGGGTAGTTTTGTCTGTGCGGGAATGAAGACTGCAAAATCGGCAATTTTTGTCCATTTTTTTTTAATGCAAGCGCTATGCAAGTATCCAACATCCCAGTGATTTCTTGTCAAGATATATCCAACTGGAGAAATTTTATGAATTTTGATACCCATATTGCCAGGGCTTCCTTCTAAATATGTTCATGGCCACTTGAGGCCCCACGGGAACCTATTTCCAAATGGCCATTATTCCAAAGATGTTGACATCTATTTCCGGCATTTCAATAGATGTTTCCAAATAGTGTCTCCGTATCGGACCACACTCCCGGTAACCAGGACTGATGGGAACCAGATGAATTAAAATGGTCAATAGTCATAATAATATCCCTGAAGCGAATGAGTTTTTGAATCTAAAGGCGCCAAAAGAATTAAAATCGTTCAATAATAGCCAGAGTTATATTCATTGGAATTTGACTGGTACCCGGGTACCCTTAAAGGTGTTTTTGTTGTCGAACACATAATGGTTAAGCAGGAAGGTGTTTCAATCCGAGAAATAGGATGTAGACTCAGCCGATCGGATTAAGTCATAAGAAATTAATTGAAGGATCCAGAAAAGTATGCTACGGCCAAACGAAAGCCGAAAAAACGATGCTGTCACCGAGAGATGAGCGAAGCATGGTAGAATTGGCCCCAAAGTCCACCACATCACTCTCTAAAATCGAGTCTACTCTCAGTTTGCAAGTCTGTTAAGAAACAATTCGAAAGGCTTTGCAGACCAGTCCGAACATTATTCGGTCAAAAATGCACCAAATCTGACCCTTGGGCATTAACAGTGATTCGCCATAACATGTGTAACATAAGTCCTGGGAATACTTTCAGGCATTTATTTGACAGCATTAACAAACACACAGATGTCAACCAATGTACTTGTCACGGTCATCTGTGTTCCTACTGAACTGTCAAACTCAAATTGCGCAGTAGTTTACATTAAAAATGTCGTACAAGGTGGATTTACGAGCACAAGCGCCAACCTTTTTGGGCGGCTTAGTACAAGTGAAATTTTGAGCGTGTTCAAAGGCGAGCCAATATCAAAATCCACAATATACCGTGTTTTGAAAGATTGTCGTGATGGTAAAGAACCGGAAAATAAAAAGAAAAGTGGTCGCCCAACAAAATTGAGTGCCAGAACAACGAAAAAACTGCTATCAAGCGCTGAAAACAAGGTTGGCCAATCAACACGTAAATTAGCACGAAAATTTCAGGTTTCAAACATGACAGTCCATTGGATTTTGATAAAACATAACGTAATCTATCGGAAACGTCAGCGTGCACCAAAATATACACAGCAACAACTCGAAAAAATCCCAAAATGCTGCCGTGCACTTCGTCGCGAGCATTTTGCAAATGGAAAGTGCATAATTTTGGATGATGAATCTTACTTCACGTTTCGCACCATGAATTGAGTGGCAACGATGGTTTCTATACTGCTAACATTAAAACAACACCAGACGAAGTTAAATATGCCAGCAAATCGAAATAGGTGTTAGTGTGGGCAGCCATGTCATCGAAGGATATCTCGGCGCCTTTGACACGCCCAAACAAGGCCAAAGCTTGCCGAAATTGAAGCAATTCATCAACAAATATCACGTTGACGACGAAATCATGTTTTGGCCGATAAAAACATTAGATTGGCTAACTGAGCAAAACATACCATTTGTGAATCCTAGAGGGTTTGAGCTGTTTAGTGGAATACTTGTAACTATAAATTAGAAGAAAAATTAGTAATCTCCATTTAATTCCAACTACCTTTGCTTATCTTCGACAGATACGCCTATTTCGTCTACAATGTGCAGACTTCTTCAGTGTCTCGTACTAATAACTCGACTCGATGTACCACTGTGGCTTGTATAGTTATTCTAGCGATCTATTGTGTGCACTCTGTTTATTGATGCGCACATGGGAGAGGAACTCTCTCCTTTTTTTGGGTTTGTTTTGATTCGCAACGACTGACGCAACGTCTTTCCATGCGTCAATTTTTGCCTGTTGAAGTGGCGGACTTGTTCCGTTGCTACAACCTACCCCGCAGTGGGATGTTAGGCAAAGATTGACGTCCATGGTTCGAGTACCATTGGATACATGCCCTTTCGCTAAATTTTCAAAAACATCTGTTAGATTTTCCTACCTGCCGCACTCTGACGGAACTTTCAACACTTTCTCTTCACATCTTTCATTCTAGCCAAAAACATTGATGTTCACTCTTGATGCCTCATGGTGATGAGCGAACATCTCCTTCTACATCATAATCGTTACTCCTCGCACGGAGAATACATAACATAACAATTAATGTATGGTTTGTTCCGTTTAAAGTAAAGAATCGTCGCAATGGATTCGTGTTTCAACAAGATAATGCCAGAATTCACACCAGTTCGGTTACAAAATCGTTGTTTAAATTGAACTCCTGTGAAGGCCAGCCCGTAGTCCGGATCTATATCCAGTGGACAACTTCTGGGGAATCACTGTTCAACGGATCTAGGCAAACTATAGTCAGTACAAAAGTATTACTGAGCTAAAAGTGGCAGTTTTCGGAAGCGCAGGAGGATTTTGAAATGGAATTTTTAAAGAACGTGGTTGGAAGTATGTCTAAAAGGATTTTCCAGGTAATCAAGTGTGTGGAGGACCAACTGATTATTAAAACGCAGAATATATTCAGAAAAATGAATATGTTTACAGGTATCCATTAAAAACATAAGTGTAGCTAAAAAAAAAGCCACTTGAATTTGAATATAAAGGGTGATACGGTCAAAATTTGGTCAAGGGAAAACGAGTGTAAATCGGTGAAATCGTTTATTTAAAAAATCAAATTAAATTTCTTTTTCAAGTTCAATTAGTATAAAATTCAGGCAAAATATTCAGTTAGGCTTCCGCTTTTCCAAATCCGAATTGCCGGGCCTTACGCTTGACCCCTGCCATTAGATTTTGTACAGCCACCTTATCCACCTTCTTCGCCGCAGAAAGCCAGTTTGCCTTGAATTGCTGCTCGTCCTTAGCAGTTTTTGGTCTTCTTTAGGTTCCGCTTGACAATAGCCCAGTATTTCTCAATTGGGCGGAGCTCTGGCGTGTTGGGAGGGTTCTTGTCCTTGGGAACCACCTGAACGTTGTTGGCGGCGTACCACTCCATGGCCTTTTTACCGTAATGGCAAGATGCCAAATCCGGCCAAAACAGTACGGAACAACCGTGTTTCTTCAGGAAAGGCAGCAGACGTTTATTCAAACACTCTTTCACGTAAATTTCTTGGTTGACAGTCCCGGAAGCTATGAAAATGCTGCTTTTCAAGCCACAGGAACAGATGGCTTGCCAAACCAGATATTTCTTTGCGAACTTTGACAGTTTCGTGTGCTTGAAAATATCTGCTACCTTTCCCCTTCCTTTGCGCGTATAAAACTCCTGTCCCGGAAGCTGCTTGTAGTCGGCTTTGACGTAGGTTTCGTCGTCCATTACCACGCAGTCAAACTTCGTCAGCATCGTCGTGTACAGCCTCCGGGATCGCGCTTTGGCCGTCGTATTTTGTTTATCATCGCGATTTGGAGTCACTACCTTCTTGTAAGTCGATAGTCCGGCTCGTTTTTGGCTCGATGCACGGTTGTAGACGATACACCCAGCTTATTTGCGGCATCTCGGAGATAGGTTAGGGTTTCGCGTGAAACTACCGGCAACTCTCTTTGTCGTCCCAGCGGCTTCCGGTTTTCGATTTCCTCCCGATCCAGACTTCCTGGCTATCGACAAACGTTCCCCAAACACTTTAATTACATTTGTAACGGTTGATTTGGCAACTTTTAGCGATTTTGCCAACTTTGCGTGCGAGTTGCTCGGATTTTCGCGATGCGCGAGCAAAATTTTGATACGCTGCTCTTCTTGCTTGGACGGCATTTTGACAACTGAAGAGTGAATTCCAAAATCAAACTAGGAGCAACATTCTACACACACACCTTCAAAATGAGGGGTGTTCAGGTTTTTTAAATGCAAAATTGAAAGAAATACGTCAAGTTGATATTGACCAAATTTTGACCGTATCGCCCTTTATAAAGGATTTTCTTTTGCAAATTTTCAATTCAGGTTTGAAGTTCATTCCTTAACAAATCCATTTACAACATACTACAAGGAGAAATAAAGTTAAAACGTGTGCGCGGCAACAGAAACTAGCCGCAATCACTGCGGTAGTAAGCATGGACTTAATTTTAGGTCAATAACGCTGCAAACAATTATATATCTGAAAATAATTGTTAGCAACCCTGGTACCTTCTATGGAGAAGGGCATTGCAAAACAGAGCCTGGAAATGCACCAGTTGTTCAATTTCAAACTTCTGCCAAAATATATACGAAGGAAACGGAAATATTGTGTTGACAGTTGAATTCCTAACTGATTTATCTGGTTGAAGACTTGAAGAGACATTTGGCAGAGTAAAATCCAAACACAAAAAATAAAACCATTTTCAAACTATTGGAAGCAGTGCATGGTATGATTGAGAGACAGAAGGGTCTGTATCCGCAATAATCCGGACACCCCAAAAGTTGAATAAAACATGAACTTCGTATTGTATTTCCGTCGTAGTTGTTTATTTCAGATTCATGGGATGTGTTTTAACAATTCGTGAATACAAAACATAGTTATTCGGTATTTGCATAAAATTTTCGAACTTTGCGCTTAACTTCGTCCATTAGGGTTTGTACAGACTCTTCAGAAATCGTAGAAGCCGTCTTTGTCCAAATTTGTTGGAACTGTTTGGTGTCTTTGATTCCTTGCTTCTTTCCAGAAAGCTTCATCAGAGCCCAATATCTCTCGAGTGGTCGTACCTCTGGACAATTTGGCGGGTTTGAGGTTTTTGGTACAATGTTCATTTGATTTGCTTAGTACCACTCCATCACAGTTTTAGCATGGTGGCATGATGCCAAATCGGGCCAGAACACAGGTTTTTCTTTGTGACTTTTGATGAAGGGTAGCAATCGCTTCTGCAGACCTTCTTTCTGATAGATCTCCTTGTTGATTGTGCCTGTAGTGACGAAAGATTTACTCTTTTTGCCACACGTGCAAATTGCTTGCCACACAATCTATTTTTTGTGAAATTTCGATGCCTTCTTCGTTCTAAAATGCTCAACTGTGGCATTTCTGGCCATAGTAGAATGAAAAGCCAGCCCTGGAAGCTGCTTGAAATCCTCCAGGACATAAATTTCATCGTCCATAACAACGCATGAAAACTTCGTCAAATATTCGCAGAACAAACGTCGAGCCCGTGATTTTGCTGCCAAGTTCTGTTTGTCGTTGCGATTTGGAACTGTTTTTACTTTATAAGACTTAAGTCCCAAACGTTGTTGTGATTTTTGGACAAAATCAGGCGACATCGAGCCATCGTTTACGAGCCACCGTTCGAATGGAGAGATTTGGGTTTTTCGTTAATATCCTTTTCACCTTTCGGTCAATGACAAGTTCAGCGCGTCTTATGTTTTTGTCACTTTTTGGTTTCCTCTCCACCGTCAAACGTTCCGAAAATTATTTGAGCACATCGTGAACAGTTGATTAAGGCAAATCCAATGTTTTTGCAAGGACCCTATTGACAAGTCAGGATTTGCCGTACGCCCGTACAAAATTCGCTCGAACACTTGTTTTTCTTCTTGTCACCATCATACTAAACATGTAATATAAACATCAATCATAGTCTTTTTCATCATAGACTCTCAGCTACACCACAGTGAAAATTTTCATTCCTACGTGCAATATTTCAAAAGTTACAATGATTTGAAGGTGTCCGAATTACTGTGGATACAGATTTTAAGTACATCAAGACGAGTCCGGAAATGACTAAAATATTTACCTGCACTTAGTAATTCAGAAAAAGCACCAAAAAATGAAAAAAGTGCCACTAAATTATTAAGGCCTGTACCAACAAATAATGTGTGATCAGCATTAAAAAATTAGGAATGAGCAATAAAAGATGAGAAAAGATCTTCGGATAATCTAATTGTGACCGGTAAATCTGTCAAATAAAGCAACAGCTATTAGTATATGTGCAATTAAATATGGCAGTATTTCCGCCAAATTATGTAATTTGAGCACTAAACTATTCGCATATGTCTTTCAATTTTATTGGATTTTCCCATAAAAACAGTAAAATGAGCAATGGATAAATAAATAACCATATAAATATCCATTGCTCATTTTACTGTTTTATGGGAAAATCAATAAAATTGAAGACATATGCGAATAGTTTAGTGCTCAAATTACATGATTTGGCAGATATACTGCCATATTTAATTGCACATATACTAATAGCTGTTGCTGTATTGATAGATTACCAGTCTACAGATTATCCGAAGATCTTTCTCATCTTTAGTGCTCATTCTAATTTTTAATGCTGATCACACATTATTTGTTGGCACAGGCCTTAATAATTTAGTGGCACTTTTTTCATTTTTTATTGCTCAAATCTCTCTTTTAATTGATGATTAATTATGCTGCCGTCCGGAAATAATATTGCTTTATACCGAGGTATTCCTGTAATGTAAAATAGCACTTTGTTATACTGGTCAAAGTTTCATTTCACTTCCACACATCAAACAGTAAATTGAAGAAAACTTCATAAACCTCTTCTCCACAGAAAATTACCTGAAACCTGAATAGCCAACACCCAAAATCACGCCAGATGTTCCCGTATTCCCTGGGTCAATCCCGGAATGGGTTCGAAAATCTACCTGCGCTCGGTTTGCCATAAATCAGTGTACCCATTAAAAAACTGTCTACAAATTGAATTTGACAAGCTTTCCACGGTTGCATCGCTCATCATAGCGCTCCTCGTGCCGGGGCCAAACTGTAACGGGCTGAACACAACCTCGTGAATCGAAAATACCCCTTTTTCCTTCCGTCAAGGGACTCCGGTTACAGGAAGTGGTCGACGAAAAATATGTAAATTACCCTCCAGGCCAGCAAAAGGGTCACCCCGAAGCGATGTCCGAAAATAGTGTAGTTTTAATCTTTTATTTGGACGCACATCCTTCATGCCGGTTCCCTTCGGTGGAACGGTTTCTAGCTTAGGGAAAACCGGACAAAATGTCCGCTTAGGCACGCTCGGATTTCGGTATGTCGGCAAAACGGTGGGACGAAATCTGGTTGGCTGCCGGTTCGCGTAGCGTGCGCTCAATGTTTTCGGAAGGGTCGAAGGGTTTAATTAAACTGTCCCTCGGTCATCCGGGCTACCTGGAAACCGGTTTGGTGTTTGGTTCAGACAATCGTATAGTCGTACTTTGGACTTTTTTTTATCGTTTGCAAATTAATTGCTGCATCATAATTTGGGAATTGTGATGACTCTGGCATCATTTCTTGGCAGCAGCACATGAAAATCGTTTTAGTCAGCAAATGACTCTAAGATGTCTCACTATCTCTGAACATAGACATAGCACATTGATAACGTATTTGAGCATTATTGAGGATACTATCAAAACTATTCTTCTTCTTTCTTAGCGTTACAATGCATAATCAGCTTATTTCTTACTCTCAATTTAGTGTTCGAATGCACTTCCACATTTCTACACTTATTGGAAGCGTTCGATGCCAGGTATAATTTTTGCGACAATGTAGTTATGCAACAAGTACACATTCCCTATGCCCAGGCCTTCGAGAAAAGTTTTGTATCAATAAATTCCTAAAGTAGACCAAACATCATCAAAACTTTTTTTTAACTAGTTCATTTATTTGGGAGGCCAATTTCATTAGCTTTAGGAGCCGACAATTCATTGTTTTTTTTTAATATAATGAATTACTTGATAAGTATGACTTGGACCGTTTACTCGCGGTTAACCCGGGGTTAAAATGGGTGTATTTTTTTCGGAATGGATTGGACAGAGAAACATGAAAATGGGATGTTTGTAGTCTCATAAGATAGCTGTATAATCAAAACTAATTTCTGTATTTGATTTATCATTAGTAATCATAATCAAGTTATCGTTTTGATAACTGATTGGTGCATTCATATGCTTAAAAATGCACCTTTGGAGCAAAGCAACGGGTTTCGTTGTGGTGACAAAATGCATTTATGATATTTAGCCATTGCCAATTCACATAATAAACAAATTTTTCTTTCTCTCAAATGACAAAAAATAAAAAATTGTTTCAGAGCATTTCTTTATACTATTGAGGCAATGTAGCACAAAAGTTTTCATGGGAATAGATGACAAAATTGCCAGTTAATTACATAAGAAAATATTTGCTTCAAAGAAAGCTTTGCGATCTGTGGGATAACAGAATAATTTTCGATCACAAAACACCGTTTTTAATGTCTGAGCTGGCTTTGGGGCAAAATGCACCGAACTGTCTTGGGTCTATCCTAATGTTATGAAGGGGGTATGAAAATATTAACGCTTGTCCATGGAGAAGGGAGGAGGAATAAGAAATGTCCACAAGGATACTCTAAATTAAATAAATATAAAAACAAATGTGCAAAAATAATCACCAAATCACCAAATACGTGCAAAAATAACATATCAAAAATTTTCTGTAAAAGTTAACACCACCATGAAAAAACAGAATAACCTAGAGATTAGAATGAAACGACGGTAATCACAATCGCAAATAACACAACACTATAAAATAGACAAAACAAAAACAAAACTTTTTTCCTCAAACGTATTAGGACAGCTAGGAAAATTTAAATTAATATGAGAGAATACAAAAAACAACAATCAAAGTGTAGGAATCCCATAATGGGGAAATCCATTAACTCATACTGGTGGGGATCAGAATTTGCACCACTCCCGTGGTTCTTCTCCGAGAACTAAAGGGCGAACACGAAATTATTGCGACACATTCAGCAGGGCATAACTTTTTTTACCATTGGGTAAAAATCAACCAAATTTTGCACACTTTCTCATTGATGTGTATTGTTTACATGCTGTCAAACTCGAAGTCGTGTTTTTCGATTCAACGAAAATGGAGGTGAACCAACGCGAGTCGAGAGAACAAATTCTTTCCAAACACCTGGAATTTCCTGACCTGTCGCACCGGCAGTTGGGAAAAATGTTGAACATTCACCATTCAACCGTCTCCAGAGTGTTGAAGCGGTTCCAGGAGCGGTTGACGTTGGACCACGGCAAAGGAGCTGGAAGAAAACCGGGACCGGAGAACAAAAAGATGGAGGGAAGGTGAAGCGGATGATTAAAGCAAATCCCAACGTCTCAAGCCGTGATTTGGCTAAAAAGATCGGCATGTCGCAGAGCTACGTCCAGAATGCAAAGAAGAGAGCTAGACTACATACATACAAGGTACAGAACTTCCCAAACTGCGATGAGCGGCAACAATCGACGGCTAAAACTCGGGCACGGAAGCTCTACGAGAAGATGCTGACAAAATATGGCTGCTGTGTGATGGACGACGAAACGTATATAAAAAGCCGATTTTAAGCAAATTCCGGGGTTGGAGTTTTTCACCGGCAAGAGCAAGTTCTATGTGGACGACAAATTTAAGAAGAAGAAAATGTCGAAGTTCGCCTCCAAATATCTCATTTGGCAGGCCATCTGCTCTTGCGGACTGAGGAGTGAGCCTTTCGTGACAAAGGGCACAGTAAATGGCGAGATCTACAAATCTGAGTGCCTCGAGAAGCGCCTTTTGCCGTTCTTGCAGCAGCACGACGAAGCTCCGCTATTTTGGCCAGATTTGGCATCATGCCACTATTCTAAAAGTGTCCTGGAGTGGTATGAGGCCAATTCTGTCCATTTTGTTCCAAAGGACATGAATCCGCCAAACTGTCCAGAGCTGCTCCCGGTGGAGCAGTACTGGGCAATGATGAAGCGGGAACTTCGGAAGAGCAAGAAGACAGTCAAAGACGAGAAGGACATGTTAAGAAAATGGAAAAAAAAACTGAGAAACTGGTACCGGATGACACTGTAAAGACTTTGATGGAGGGCATCAAGCGAAAATGCGTTCAATTTTACGCTCAAGGCTCCATCGATTAACTGTTCTTTTGATTTTTGAAGTAAATATATGTATAAAACTACCCTAAAATTTTGGTTCGATTTTAAACATTATAAGAAAATTGGCATGACATTTTCGGTGTCGCAATAATTTTCGTGTTCGCCCTTTATAACTAGCTGACCCAGCGAACTTTGTTCCGCTCAAACCGATTTTTATGATTCCAATAATTCCGAGCATTTATGTTCTAATATTTTTTGAGTAACTTTAAGCCATACTTAGCTTGTTTGTCACATACATTTTTTATCGTTTATTCACGATCGATAACAGATTACGAAACTATCATCTTAGATATTGATTATATGAAACACTTTTCGTTTGAACTCGGGAGGTAAATTGTTTGAAATAAGTGGAATTCTTGGAATAAACACTTACTTGCCCTTGAATTTTCCTTTGAGTATCATCGCTTGAATTACATTATTTTTGAGTTGCTTTACGGCCAATCTTGTTGAATAACACAATTGCAGTCGTAAATTATATGGTAGTAATCCTGGTAAATACAATGAATTCAGGATTTATTTTGGATAATTGGTTGCATGGTCCGGAATAGTCACACAATCGATTGAGTTGAATGAACGTGATTATCCATAACATTCATTTTGAATTACGAAATTCAAATCATTGACATTCTTATATTTCGATGCCAAAATCCCACGGGCACTCATCCAATCGTGGTTCTCATAATTTTGGACGATGCTTGGGAAAACACTCGTAATGAGTTCCTCTTTCGTCGTTGTGAAATGGTAGAAATTCGAAAGGAACGAAATAAATCCGGTGGTAACGCCAAGAGGTACTTCTTCATTGCCAATCGCCAACAATTTATTCGAAAAAATCTCGGCATACGACAGTCTGCTATAGCTTCTTTACATATCGCCACGAATAAGAAAGCTTAAAGCAAGCGTTGATCGTGGAATGACAGGCAGTGTTCGTCGAAAGGCATCTGCCAACAAAATCATGGCGCCTTCAAAAGGTCCCGTGTTACTGCGCAGATCTTGCATAGTTCGATCGAGTGCCTCCAATGTTCGTTTGTGTCTCATTATGCATTTGTCCCAGATAACGATCTTACAACACTGCAACACTTTAGCCATTGCCGAATTCATCCGAATGTTGCATGTCGGTTTGTTAGTCAGTTGGAGATTCAACGGCAGCTTCAACGCATAATGAGCCGTTTGACCGCCTTCCAACAATGTGGCTGCAATCCCTGAAGAGGCAACCACAAGCGCAGTTTCTGATCTTGAACTAACCGAAGCCAATAGTAATGAAATGAGGTACGTTTTGCCAGTTCCGCCAGATGCATCGATGAAAAAAATGCCTCCATTTCAGTCGGCAATCGCTTTCATCCAAGTGTCGTAAAAGTCCTTTTGCTGAGGAGTCAACAACGGTACGTTTGTTCGAACCACCTGTCTCAAAGCGTCATGATCGTATTCTTGTTCACGCTCCAACTCTCGATTATATGCTTTGTGCATTACACGATTTGGTGTTCAATTCAGACAACAAACTACCGCACATAAACGAGCACATGTCTTCGATCAAAATCAGCGTCTCATTGTGCATGCATCCCATGTATAGAAGTCTCATGACTCATCTAATCTGACAAATTTCATCAAAGGTCGTTTCTCCGCACATGAAAGAATACAAAAAACAACAATCAAAGTGTTAAATTAATACTTAAACTGTGATAAACCTTCAAAACATTAAATATCAAATAAAAATAAAATGCTTTCCTCTATAAAAAAGCTTATCCTTATCATTTTGAAATGACATAAAGACTTATTCAGTGTCGAGTACTCAACAATGAACTCCAAATAAGACAAACAAGTAGTTCCAACATATTCAGGCTGAGAAATAGATGACGAGGAAAACTTCGAACTGCACATGACAGCGCGGAAAGAATTTGAGAATCGATTCAGCAAGTTGAAGAGCTTTCTCGCCAAACGACTAGTGGAGAGGAATCCATTTAAAAATTTAACGATGTCGTTAACTCTTGCGCCACTTCATAACGGGACCAGTTTCCGCCATCGATTACCGAAGATCGACCTTCAACCGCGTTCAAAGAACGGCACCCCGTCGCGTCGAAAACGGACATCATGCGGCACTTTGTTGACGCCAGATACGCCCGCTTCAGCATCTACAACATTTTGGCACTATTAGACAACAATCAGAGCATCGAAAGAAAGCCCAGTTCCAGACGGCCGACGACCCTGAGCGACAAGAAGCTCCAAAGCATGCTGAAGAGGAAGACCGAGGGAAAAGTGGCTACATCGCTGCGTGGGAATAGCCGGGAGGTCAGTTCAACTGGCCAAACAGTGAAAAAGTACCTGGCGAACAAGAACATACATGTCGGCGGGAAGCGGAAGTCGCATCCACTGGTTTCGGAGCTGCAGGCAGTGACGCAGCGGCAGCAGCTGAAGAAGACAGTCAACTCGATTTTACCGACGAATCGCGACAAGGCGGTGGTGATGAACGTCGAGACCTATCTCACCCTGGATGGCAACGACTGGCAGGGCACTTCGTATTTTACTTCCCCCACGAAGGAAGTGAGCTCCGAGGTGAAGCTTATTTCACACACCAAGGTCCCAAAGAGGGGCTGCTGTGGCTGACAATCAGCGAGAAGGGGATGTCAAAGCCGCTCTTCTTTCGCTCCGGACTGGCCGTGAACGGGAAAATTTATAGTACGAAATTCCTGCCGGAAGTTGCGTCGTTCATCAAGAAATACCAGGGCAAAGACACGGTGTTCTGGCCGGATCTGGCGTCGGCCCACTGCTCGAAGCGATCGTTGGAGGAGATGCAGCGGCTGAATATCGATGTGGTATCCAAGACGGCGAACCCACCCAGCGGGGGGGACCCAGCTGCGTATCATCTAGAATTTCTGGGCCAACCGGAAGCGTAAGATCTACTACAACAATTTTGTTGCAAAAACTGATAAATTAAAACGAAGAAAGAACTCAAAAACATGTCTACACGCATCTTTTCGTCCGCCATTGCGAATGTTCCGGTTAACTGCTGGAAGGCCGCTTGCAATGGCGTAGAATTTTTATTGCAAGTTAACTTAAATAACTACCTCATAGGAAATTTATCAAAAGCAATTATCTGTCTTAGCATTTTTTAATCACCACCCGAAAAAAAGTCCATTTTTTTAATGCAAACGTTATAAGAGATGTGTTGGGATCTCGCGGCATTTGTTATATGCAGCCGATTGATGTATTTCTTCAAATGTCTAAAGCGTTTCCGTCAATAAATTTTGTATCATCACACGAATGTTATAGGTTCAACAAAAATTCAAGCTAATCTTTTTCACATATTATGTTCCTTTTCACTTTTGCAATAATAGATTAACCTTTCATCCGCACGCCTAATCTTTCGGACATTTGACTTGACTAATGCCGTCAAGATTTTGTCAAGCTTCGCTCCTCTAGCTTTGTAAGCTTTTGTACACTTCAGCTTGAAGTTTTGAACCGATGTCGACCCTCCTCCTATGTTCCGACAATCTACCTTCATTATTGTCTGTAATTTCTCGATCGGTCGGAGCTCTGGACAGTATGGAGGATTAATGTCACGAGGAACCACAATAACATTATTTTCCTCGTAGCATATCTTCGTCAGTCTGAAGGCACTATACCTATATTTCGCGGATAATTTTCCCGGTTGAGATGAATGGATGGCTGATTTTACCGCACGTTCCAATGGCTTCCCAGCAAACATAGGATCGTATAAGAGTGCAAAGTGGAGGCGATATACGTACATTTTACATGAATCCAAATTGACGCATGTACGCATATCGCCTCCACTTTGTACTTATATCCGCTATCATATACGATTTTGTGTTTGCTGGGTTGCCAAACGAAATATTTTTTCGAAAATGTTTCTATCTTCTGTTTTTTAAACTTTGAGTCTAGGCATCCTGTGTCCTTTGTAGTGAAGAATTATTAACCAGGGGTTTGTGAAAAGTCAGCCTTCACGTATGATTCATCGTACTGTACATATTGTATGTTTGGAGAACAACGAATCTTATAGGTATTGAGCTCGACATTTCACTTTTTCATCCCAACAAATCAATGCTGAATAATTGTTTGTTCAAACAAATTTGGAGAAGTTGTTCAGCTTTTTCTGAATAACTTCTCCAAATTTGATTGAACAAGCGGTTATTCGACACTGGCAATGTTGACTTAGCTAATTCCTTGTTTTGGCAACATCTCTGACCGATGTTGGGCTTCCTCTGGTACACTTTCTCAACTTGTTTCTCATGTTCTTTTTTATGTGTTCCCCTTTTCGACTACGTGGTTGGCTTCCTCTGATCCATTTTGGTTTATAGTAAAGGGCGATACGGTCAAAATTTGGTCAATATCAACTTGACGTATTTCTTTCAATTTAAATTTAAAAATTTAAAAACCTGAACACCTCTCATTTTGAAGGTGTGTGTGTGTAGAATGTTGCTCCTATTTTGATTTTGGAATTCACTCTTCAGTTGTCAAAATGCCGTCCAAGCAAGAAGAGCAGCGTATCAAAATTTTGCTCGCGCATCGCGAAAATCCGAGCTACTCGCACGCAAAGTTGGCAAAATCGCTAAAAGTTGCCAAATCAACCGTTACAAATGTAATTAAAGTGTTTGGGGAACGTTTGTCGACAGCCAGGAAGTCTGGATCGGGGGAAATCGAAAACCGGAAGCCGCTGAGACGACAAAGAGAGTTGCCGGTAGTTTCAAGCGAAACTCTAACCTATCTCTCCGAGATGCCGCAAATAAGCTGGGTGTATCGTCTACAACCGTACATCGAGCCAAAAAACGAGCCGGACTATCGACTTACAAGAAAGTAGTGACTCCAAATCGCGATGATGAACAAAATACGACGGCCAAAGCGCGATCCCGGAGGCTGTACACGACGATGCTGACGAAGTTTGACTGCGTGGTAATGGACGACGAAACCTACGTCAAAGCCGACTACAAGCAGCTTCCGGGACCAGGAGTTTTATACGGCAAAAGGAAGGGGAAAGGTAGCAGATATTTTCAAGCACACGAAACTGTCAAAGTTCGCATAGAAATATCTGGTTTGGCAAGCCATCTGTACCTGTGGCTTGAAAAGCAGCATTTTCATAGCTTCCGGGACTGTCAACCAAGAAATTTACGTGAAAGAGTGTTTGAATAAACGTCTGCTGCCTTTCCTGAAGAATCACGGTTGTTCCGTACTGTTTTGGCCGGATTTGGCATCTTGCCATTACGGTAAAAAGGCCATGGAGTGATACGCCGCCAACAACGTGCAGGTGGTTCACAAGGACCAAGGGAGGGTTCTCAACACGCCAGAGCTCCGCCGAATTGAGAAATACTGGTCTATTGTCAAGCGGAACCTAAAGAAGACCAAAAAAAAACTGCTAAGGACGAGCAGCAGTTCAAGGCAAACTGGCTTTCTGCGGCGAAGAAGGTGGACAAGGTGGCTGTACAAAATCTGATGGCAGGGGTCAAGCGTAAGGCCCGGCAATTCGGATTTGGAAAAGCGGAAGCCTAACTGAATATTTTTCCTGAATTTTCATACTAATTGAACTTGAAAAGAAATTTAATTTGATTTTTTAAATAAACGATTTCACCGATTTACACGCGTTTTCCCTTGACCAAATTTTGACCGTATCACCCTTTAGTTTGCTGATGACAGTCTGCACCGTTCGTTGTGTCCCCCCGTCTGAATTTTCGATTGTTTTATGTTGACGATTGGAATTTTCTAACTCCTTTCACAGCTCCTATGGTCGTGACGCCGTTGTTATAAAAATCAATTTATAGATAAACAATATGCACGACGCGAAGGTGAAGGATCCACTGACAGTTGAACCATACACTGAAAGAATTTCTCACATTGACTCAGACCGCTGACACGACAGAGCTACAAAACATATTTCCGGACACACTTTAGAAGTTTAATCTGCTTCTCTTTATTCATAAGTAAGTGTTTGTTTTGTTCCGACATCTTGAGGAGTCCCATCTTCGCCCAAATGGTCACGATTACCGGTCGAACACAAATAAGGAACACACAAAAAGCACTGAACTTTGCGTCCTCCCGTGGTTTAATAGTTCGAAGTACCTTCTTCCCCCGTAAAGACATCCACAAAGCCACTTGGAGCCTTGGACCTGACCAACGAACAGAGAATAAAATCGACCATGTTCTAAACGACGGGAAATTCTTCTCCGATATCATCAACGTTCGCACCTACCGCAGTGCGAATATAGACTCGGACCACTACCTAGTTGCAGTATATATGCGCTCCAAAACTCTCGACGG
>JASCZW010017761.1:0-16571 GCA_034211315.2 Aedes japonicus
AAAACCATAAATTGTATAGTTATAAGTGTTTAGATAATTTAGAATTTAAATTTAATATGTTATGTAAACCATACTTTAAATTCCCACCCTCATCCCAACCGTTATTTGTTATTCCTATTAACCTCGAGACGGCCGCAAGTAATCGGCTCCTCCCTCCTAACTTTAGTTTTAAGATAAATGTTGTATGAAAATTTGGCTCTGTAAAGTTAATTCGATTGGGCCTGTACAAATAAATGATTATTAAAAAAAAAACAAGGTTTTAAAGCAATTTGAAAAGATATGGCATGATAAGCAGGTTCAGAATTCGCAAAATCGAGCTTTCTATAAAACTGTAAGGGGTCCGTCTGTTCGAATTGAGAAAAGTGCCATTATTTTTTTTACACCACTTTTGATCAATCAAGCACTAAAAGAATTCAATTTTAAAAGAACTTATGTCAATGGCGTCCTTGTTTGACAGAGAATTACTGAAGGGTTAATATGAGATGATGATCAAAATAGAATTTGTCCTGAATTATACGAAAGAACTGTGCCAAGTTTAAGCTGAATCAAAAATTATGAAAAGAAAAAGTTTTATTTTTCTGTACTTGGAACCGTTCTATAAATTCTTTGGAAGGTGAAACCAATGAGCTTCCATGGGAGATGTTTTCCTCTCTGAGCATTTCTTCATAATTTCAAAACTTTAAGTTTGCTTATGCATTGACGAAGATTTAATTCAGCCTGTATTTTGAGTATGGTGTGAATCAGCTAACAAAAGTCATTCGATCAACCGATGAACGAAATCAATAGGCCAAGTTTGGAAAAAATAAATTCGAAAAAAAAAACGCAGAAAAATATCCCATTAGGGTCCTTTAAAGAAGATAATACAAGGTATAAGTTGTGCTTAATTGGTCAAGAATCGTCCTTTAGGTTAAGTTAGAGTAAGTGTATTCGTACAGCATAAGTTTTGCAATCCTCAGTTCCCTGAATAAAGCGTGTTTTACCATCTTTAGAACTTTCGAATGCAGCCAGTTCTCAGATCTTACGGATAAGTCAATTTAATCGACCCTGCTGGGCACGTGTCTTTGCTGAGACATTTTCCTGCACAATATTGAACCAATCCAGGAACAAAACAACACGCTCGTCTTGGCAGCATGTGAGCGGAACTTATACGTTTGAAGCTTCCTGCTATTGCAGGCACTTTTCCGAGATTTTCGTACTTCCGACCGTTTCCATGTCACATTCGGTGAAACACACGTAAATCCATTCCGGTTCGCTGATCATATTGCAGCACTGCATAATGGCGGTAGAACCATGTGACACAAAAAGGCGACAACCGCTACGGAATAAAAATTCATTTTTCAACCTGGTAGCATCCAGCGACATGTCACCTGTCTGCGATGTCGTAGTTCAGCATTTCTTTTTCCCGCTTTATCGTTCTTGGCAAAATGTTTCCACATTGCCTCGAGGTATGGTGTAATGTTTCAAGCAACGAAAGGGCTTCGGATTTATTACACGTGCACATTTGGCATTCAGTTTCAACCCGGAAGCTAGCTCCAAGGCATACTCGAGGAACTATAGAGATCGGAGCGTGCTTTTGATGTGATACAGAATGGCTTAAAACTCAACATAATCAGTCGTGCAGCGAATATAAATGGTAAATTTCCTTTTGCTGTATGATGCAAATTTTCGGTAGCATATTTTCACTGAAGAGCATTAGGTGAACCCGATTGGGGTAAAATATGTCCTCTAATTTGATAATGATGACCAATTTATCGATTAACAAGACGACGCAACCCAGACAGATTGGGAAAATCGTCGCCCGATTTATAAGGCATAAAGATTTGCTTTGTCAACGAAAGCTGAAATACAAGCTTCCACTAAGAAAAAAGAGAATCGATTCGACGCTCGTACATGGTTTGTTAGCATTGAAAGTGGTTTGATGAGCTTGATATTTTTGTGCCTTTTATTTGTTTTGCATAAATCTGTCCATTTACTCGTCCAATCAAATAAATGCTTAGGTTTTTATGAGCGTCATATATGCATTGATTCGAAAAATATGATGCAAACAAAAGAAACATAAAAAACTGGAGTTTTTTTCACAAACTGCGATAATCTCTCTTATAACAATAACTTATAACTTGTTGATTATTCCAGCCTGTACGGTGCAAAAAGCTTTACATGGGAGATTTTTGAAAAAAATGTGTATATATCGTTGAAATATTCGATTTTTTTTAAACAGAAATTACAATTTACGAAAAATGCTTCGCGGTTAGCCTACTACGTTTCTCACCAACCAGTTGTTCTGCTTTGGAAAAATTCTGTTCTTAAGGTACAGCGTTGCAGGAATGTACAACCTTTTCATCATTATCTGATGCTGATGCCGATTGGGTTTCAGCTTGCTGATTTTCATACGAACTATCAATATTCTTCCGCATTTTGTACACGAGACCTTGGTTCGTTGCGTTGTAAATCTCCACACCTCCAAAACTCTGCTTCTTAAACCGCGGATTGAGAAAGATGGCGATCAGTTCATTCGATTCTTTTTCCCCGAACTGCTTGATGAGACCATCTTCCAGTTCATCTAGTTCATCCAGTTCATCACTTTTTGGCGGAAGAAAATCGTTTGAATGCAGTTTGAAACGTTTCCTCATAATGTGGGCAAATATTTATTGAGCTTTAGGTAAATAAACAAATTTTCCTTTTCCAATGTTGAGCGAGAGCGTGAAAGGAAAACTTCCATCTGCTTGCGAGTTTTAATTCCACTCTCGCTCTTTTCATGGTAGTTTCGAACGTTCCTCTGATTTAGGAGAAAATTTAATCAGGTGATGGGCCTTTCCATCTCGTTCCCGCTCTCGCTCACTCAGTACAACTAGCTTTAGCAGTCGATCAGTAACTCGGGAGTCACATATCAATAGGCGCTCTCGTTCAGTTAGATAGCTCTATAGCTCCCCTATCACATGGCATAGTTCGTGAGCTATATTGGATAGGTGCTGCCGTTCCCGCCCTCACTCGCTTGTCATATTACAAACAGAAATAGCTCCCGTTTACGCTCCCGCTCACATTTTTTTTTTTATGAGGTGAGTGGGTGAGTTACCGGTCAATTAAAAAGAGCGTTGGGTCACTGGATCATCTTGGTGAACTATTTCTTTAGCTCAGTTCATAAGCGCATTGCCCACCTCTAGTTTATTCTCCAACGGAAGATCCCAACCAGACTTAGCTTGGAGAACTACATTGGCCTTATTTCTAATTATTAGTCCCTTGTTTGACCTCAGTATTCTGCAACTCATCCATTTCTACACAATACCAATGCAGTGCGGGCCGTTAGCTCCACTTTTTCAACGAATTCACCAAATATGGTGATGTGGTCCGCGAACCCGACTCTCGTCATCCCGTTTGGGAACTCAAGCAGTAGTACCTAATCGTACATCGTGTTCCATAACACCGGACAACAAATCAAACCTTGTGGGACGCCTGCGTTGGTCTGAACACGTTTCTGGCCTACCTCTGTATTGTACGACAGTACGCGACTCTGGAAGTTAATTCCCAAAATCTTGTACAGGTACCCAGGAACCTGAAGACGTTGAAGCAAGTCAGCGATAGCCACCTAACTGGCGCTATGAACGCATTTCTCACATCAAGGGTGACCATTGCACAGTAGCGGACTCCTCGCCCTTTGCGCTCGATTGCCACTTCGGCCGTCTTGGTCTTGGTCTTAGCCATTCACCGTCGACTTCCATTCACGGTAGCATAACTGGTTATTAGACAGACCGCCTATACCATCTGTGTGTGTTGTCAGTCTTTTGAGGATTACCCTCTCGAGCACCTTACCCGCTGTATCCAACAGACATATAGGTCTATATGCCAATGGATCTCCTGATGGCTTCCATGTCTTTGGTAGCAACACAAGGGTCTGAATTTCCCAGGCGTCCGGGAAGACGCCCTCGTCCAGATACTTTTGCATCACCACCCTGAACATTTCGAGATCCAGCAAGATAGCCGTCTACCTTTAGCGACTTTGCTATCGCAATGAGTTCCTCTTTCGTCACGGTCACCTCGCCACCGGCCCCCGTTGTGACGATGTCAATGCCCACGTGGTTACGGGTGTTTGGCTGAGCCATCCACCCTTCCGCCGCTATGACAGCGTTACCCTAGTAACAATATTAGTTTTATTCCAACCGTATAGCACTCCTCCCAGCTTTGTTGATAAAACTACATTCAAAGCTGTTTTGTCCAACAACACCTCCTGTATGCATCTTTAAAGCCAAAATGTGTACAAAGTGGCCCACTCTACAGACGGTTGTGCAAACAAATGCATAAAACCTTTACAAGACCATAAAAATTTTGAAAATGTTCTTGTGAAAGATGTTATGACCACTTGAGAACCTATATAACACCTATTGGCTGCCATAAAAACCAGCATATGACTAAATGGCCACAGGTGTCAAACTTCATGGTGATATCGTGGTTGGTTTATGTTGTTCTGCTTTGTTCCTAGTGTTGCGGGAAATTTCGATTAATAGCAAAATATCCAAAACAAATTCAGTTTTTTGTATAGCTAATCATGCTCCAAATCATTTTCACATTATATTTTATTGTGAGTATTGGCACGGTAAGAGCCGAAAATAAAAGCGCCTCGGAAATTGTATGAGTTTTTATCAACAAAAACAAAATTGAAATAAATGTATTCGATAAATTAATCATGAATTTCCTTGAAATTTATGGAATTCAATAAGGTTATCACCAAAATGAATGCAAAAATCGGTCTCTGATCTACAGTTCATTTGTATTACATTTAAAATTTGAAATTTATTTTTCCACACTTCAATTATTTCATGTATTTCAATATGGCGATTGGAAGAAATCGCAGTTTTGCTAAAAAGCCAAATTATCTTTGCAATGACTACTATAAAACTATTTGGTCATTTGGTGACTTTCCTCAATGCAAATTTGGCGTTTAATGCATTTACTGGACGAAAAATGGTTTTAAAATGCTTTTTCAATTGACCATAATAAGATTATTTGAATGAGTTTAAAAACGGCATTTCAAAACAGCTTTTTCGAGTTCATAAAGTCAAAATACAACCTTTGGTAGGAGTAAAAAGAACTTAGTGAGACAAGGTTTTAAGATCGTTGTAAAGAAGCTGTGTAGATTCTCATAAACCTGACTAAAACCTGAAACATATTGGCACTTCTTACTGCCGTAATAAAACCAAATTGATTTCTAGTGGCTTTCATAAAACTTTAATAAAAGTTAATAAAGCTGGATGGATGGACTTGGGTAAGATCTGGGATACTGGAACGCTGGTCGTGGGACAAATCTACGGCGGCGCGGGCCATGGGCTCGGGTCGTGGTTCGGAAAGAGTCCCCCAACGATCACCACCCAACCGATTCGTATTGGCCTTTTGACACAGGCCCTCGAAACAGGCTTGTTTGCTTTATCTCCCTCTTTAGTGCGGTCTTCGTGGCGACTAGCACCCCTCTACGCTCGATTCTCTCGGCATTTGATCGGGAGTCTTGAGTGGAGGCATGTTCTTCGGAGATCGGCGATCGACTCCGTCCACCAATACATC
Source organism: Aedes japonicus (assembly GCA_034211315.2). Classification (NCBI taxonomy): domain Eukaryota; kingdom Metazoa; phylum Arthropoda; class Insecta; order Diptera; family Culicidae; genus Aedes; species Aedes japonicus. The sequence continues at coordinate 5,551 of JASCZW010017761.1, forward strand.
GGCAATCTTCCATTCCTAGGTTTGACTTCACTCGGCATGGTCGCATCGCACGCTCGTGTAAGTGTCATAACGAGTCGTTCGTCTCAAGGTTTCTGGAGTTCGTGTATGTTTCGTTTCCTCTCAAGCGCCTCTCTAAATGCCTTTACATCGAAGTAGGACGTCCTCCATCTGCGAGCGAATGGAGTGGATGCTCTTCCTTCCGCACGCGCCCTTGTATTATGTACTATACAATAACGAAGCGCCAAGTGGTCGTTATGAGTGTAGCCATCATCCACCCTTTAATTGCTAAGCAGCCCAGGCTGAATGTTATATCGATGATCGATTCCGCTCCGTTTTCTATGGGTACTCTTAGTACCCACGTTGGCTAGGTCCACATTGAGCCTAGCCAAGGCCGCCAGAAGAATCTGACCGCTGGGGTTGGTAAGGCAGCTCCCCCACTCGAGCGCCCAAGCGTTGAAGTCCCCTGCTATTCCCAACGGATTTAGTTAGTTCAGTTAGTTCAGATGTCATACGGTCAAGCATATTGGAAAACTATTCCATCGACCGTCTTGGTGGTACGTAACAGCAGCAGAAAAACACTCCATTAACTTTTGATAGACTTTCGGTTATGGTAGACAATCTCCTGAACCGGGTACTTGCCCGTCGTCCATAATGCCGACCTGTCCACAACTCAGTTGCCGTTGCCGGCTGAGAGGCGGTATGGGTCGGATTTTATGGCGATATCCAACGATCACTCGCAAACTGTCTGACACAGCAGTTGCTGGGTGGCCTCACAATGGTTCAGGTTTAGTTGGGTTACCTGCATTACGATTGGCTTGTTGGAATACCCTTAGCGGCCGGGCACTTGTCCCTCGATAACGTGATTATTGTCCGGCTACCCGGCACACATCAAGCATTTGGGGGTACTTCTTCATGAACACGAGTTCATTTTCTTTTGAAATTTACGAGTATTTTTGTTTTTGCATAAATGCCTGGCAAGCTAGAGGGACAAGGGATAGCAATGGTTGGGCGCCATACATATTTGTGAATTCGATATATTTTTAACTTAGTTTAAAAGACTTAATTTAATAATTAGCGGGCCAAGTTTGTTTATTTTTTGTTAAGATCCGTTTGGAAAAAAAACTGAGCTGTTGTTCTAATAGGCCATAAGCCATCTGTAAAATCCTACTGGAGTAATCCACTTATTCTTTTTTATATATTTTTTACGGTGCTATACCGGGACATAAATTTGGACAGTTACAGTATTCAATATATCAATTTCAAACCAAATTTTTTGACCTCCATATGAAAATAAAGTTCTGTTAAAAATTTGCGAGCATATTTCATGCTTGAGTACCTCAAAAAAATTTAAGTACTAATACTCATAAATCCTATAGATCGGTTTGAAAGTTTTTATTATAGTCAAACGTCACATTCTGGAACTTTTATGCGTCTTGTGTTCTCGCTGCTGAGTTTTGAGGATTAGGATGATTTAAGAATGCCTCGAATGGATTTTCATTGTCTCAATTTGCATGTTTTAATATTTACCCAGAGTTATTCTTCCGTTGATCGTAAGGAAATGTGACCAGCTTTACAAGTATCCTTAGTTCCATTGTTTTAATTTGGGTTTTCAAACTCATTTTTGAAAGAAAGCAAGCGTTTTGCAAAAGCTCAAAGTATCCTCACAGCTCTGCATCACCAGTTATGGCACCATTTGTGCCCACTGGATACAATCCATACAATTGCTTTCGAAAGGAAATCATAGCACAGTTATGTTTGCAAAGTAAACATATATGAAAACCCATTCTTGCTACAATGCTTGGATCATATATGAGATTTCCTTACAGTCCAGTTCATCGGTTTTGAGCCGTACGTTGGGAATCGGAGCACACGGACATGAATGGCCATTGGATGAGTTTAGAAGAGTGGTATTTACGTAATAAGAAGGAGACCTTGTGTCACAGCACCGACGCCCTACTGGTGCTTGATTTGCATGAAACTTACAATAGCATGTATCAGCACGATTGTCCCTTGAAGAAATACCGATGGACAGAAGTGCCTATTGAATAATGTGTAGCTCTTCAGTTGAAGGATAAATGTGAAGGGAATAAATTGTTTGCTTCCTTAAATGTACTGGTCAATGTTGTGCTTGCGTGCTGTATAATCCCCTAGCTTGACTATCAGTTGTTGATGCACGTTAAGATTCTAGTGACAAGGGAACGTGCAGTAACAGAAGCAACTGTTTTAGGAAAACACGACAGAAGATTACAAATAGTAGCAGAAAACTTTGTGTTTCTACCAGTGGCAATTAAAAACACTTCATGTATAATGAAATAAGCTGAAAATGAAACACATCTCTATGAGAAAGGTGGAAATATTTCTTGGCGCTGCCCAAGCATAGTGATTGTTGATAAAAAGAGTAGAAATTTGTAGATAATTATGATGGCCAAACATTTTTTTATAAATTTCATTCGATTTGGTTAGATGTATATATGTGTAGTAACCACCATCCTTTCAAGCACTTGGCTTGGATGCAACTCCATTTAATAGCGAGATCAAATTGAGCCACCGATCTGTTTTTACAATATCACTGTAAGACGGGTCAAAAACGGAGGGGTGGATGTGTGGTGCACATTGAACAAATACGAATTCCAAATGAAGCAAAATCATCAACAAACAATCGACTTATAGCAAAGCAATAGGCTGTCCGGTATGGAACTAGAACTGGTGTCCACAGTAGATTACCATCGGTGGGGTCTAGCTGTAGATCGGAACAATCGCACACAACACTATTTCTCCAGACAACAACATGATAAAGGGTGTTCCGATCAAAATTTTGCCAAACAGAAATGTGTGCGAGTCAATCAAAGTTTTTATGAATAAGACAAATTATTTTTCTTTTCCAAGTTCAGTTAATACAGAATACAGGAAAAACATTCAGCTAAGCTTGCTTTTTACCGAATGAGAATTGCCGGGTCTTTTGGTATAGGATGACCTGGGTCTTTGCTGCGTTGATACAGATCTTCCATTCGGTGAAATATTCTGACAGGACATTCAGGCTTCAGAGATTCAGAGATCCATTTTCAGGGAGTGGGGTATGTCTGAAGTGAAAAGGTTGAACAGAAGTGGACCTAGTATACTCCCTTGCGGAACGCCGTTGGAGATCTCTTGCGCATTAGAAACTGCACCTTGCCGCGAAATATGGAATGTTCTGTCCGACAAATAATTTATATGTATATTAACCAGCAAGATGGGAAGGTTGTATCGTTGAAGCTTGTATACCAGGCCATCATGTAACACGTTATCAGAGGCCTTTTCTATGTTGAGAAGTGCCATGGCAGATGATTTAGATACATACTTGTTCCTTCCGAGGTTGTAAATGACTCAATTAAGTTGTAAAATTGTTGAACGACCACGTTGGAAGCCAAATTGTTCGTCGAGCAAGGTGTTGAGTCGTCAGCAGATGAGTGAAGCCGACGGTAGATTGCTTTCTCGTTTGAGCTTAGATAAACTTGAGAGATGGCTGATGAGTCTATAGCACTTGGAAGAGGAAGAATCTTTCGCGGGTTTCTGGAAGAGGATGACTTTGGCTGACTTCCAACACGGAGGGAAGTAACTTAGTCGCAGACATTGGTTGAAAATCGATGCCAGATGTACGTAGAACTGAGGGCGTAATTGCTTGACTTTCAGGTTCATGATTTTATTGAAACCCGGGGCCTTCATGTTATTAATTGCGTCCAAACCTGTTTGATGACAACGCCTCGGCTTTGTTTTTGCACCGATAGTTCAGCATGGTAAATATCGGGTGAAAGCGAGAAATACTCATGTTGGAGCGTCAACTTTGACGTCAGCTGTAGTCCAAACCACTTGATGAAAATAGTTCAAATTTTGTCCACATTAATCTCTGTATTGTTTTAAGTCATGGAGAAATTTTTATATCCTACCTAAATTTTTCACAGAAATACGGATTTTTGAAATTGGTATGTCAAAATTGACATTTTTCACATATGTTATGATAACTTCAAATTTATAAACTTTATCAACATCAAATTTTGGTCACATAAGGTGTATACATTATTTATAGTGTTGTCAAAATTTCTAAATATATTGATAATTGACAAAGTTACAGACGGTTGAACAACGCGTATTTAAGAAGCAACATTTTGCTCGGCTTTTTTTGCTACTGAGTGTACAGTCCATGCTTGCACAGGAATTTCATCGTCACGGATGTGGCGGCTTTGGGCTGTTCTTCATTTGCAGAAACGTAGTTGGTGGTAGAGTTCTTGAACAAACTCGACCATTTGCTCCAAGTCGAAGGGCTGTCCATCGGCGGGTGTTTGCGTGGAGGTACGGCATTTTGGATTTCCCCAGCCTGGAGGAGAAGCCAGCGTAGAGGCGGTGGCGGCTGCCACGAATCGATGCTGGACAGAGGCTAACGGGCGGTTTGCTTGGCGGTGATTTAGTGGAATCGGTGGTAGGTTTGGCACTTGGTACCGATGCGTCGGGAAATTCTCCTCGTTCATCGGAGATGGCGGTCAGCGTTGACCAAGCTGGGAATTGGTGGATGCCTGCTTGCGGATCGCCAGAAACTTCGCACGTTTGGGGCAGACTCGATTGCTGCTCTCGGGATTTGCGCCACAGTTGGCGCACTTCAGTGAGGCTCCTTCGTTCGTCAGAGCACAACCCTCGATGGCGTGTGCTCCGGCACGCTTGCCAAACCACGTTTTCATGTGACAGTTACGAGTTCCGTGGACGAACGCAAAGCAGTTGCCACTCTGCATCACGTCGTGCTGCTTCGGCTGATACTGGTCCCACTGGACGGTAATGTTGAATAGGGTCCGTGTTTTCATCAGGTCCGCCATCGTGTCGGGACCCTTCTCAAAGTGGACCAAATAGAGTTGATCCCGATGATTTCCCTGTTGCTGGCGTCTGATGGCAAACACCTTCTAAGGCTTCAGTGTCACCGGATGCAGCTTGGCGAAAAATGCATCCGGAGTGAGTTCCAGAAGGCCACACAGAATCACCTTTAGAGGCTTGTTTCCAGGTGCGTCGTGAGTGTAGAACTCGTGTGGTTTTACGACTAGGTGAGCGCCGACAGCACGGTTGTCAGCCTCTGTAGTGCCCGTACTGCACAGCTTGTATAGCGGATGAATTTGGAATGCTGCAAGCTCGTTTCTTAGTGCAGCGGTGTCCTTTGACGTGGTGAGCGGGGACCTTTACTATTTTTGGCCCTTCCTATACCGGGAGCATGGCAAATTGATTGCTCGCTAGTAGTCGAACGTTAGGGTTCACTGGACCGGCGTTATCATGGCGTAGCTGCTTGGTGCTGCCCGGTTACGGTAAGGTTTCGCGGATTTTACGGATTTTAACGTGGGTTAATTTTTACGACCCATTCCCACCGCAATAGGTCGAGCGGGAAAGTTTGCCTAACTTTGCAGCGCTTTCTTCGGGCTTGCCACGACCAGAAGATGAGAAACGCAGTTGATAAATCGTTAGCCGGTCTACAAACAAAAAAAAGAGCTGTTTATATAGCGTATCTCTTTGGCTCTACGCATTGGCTAAACTTTGTGATGAAACAGAAATGGCATTAAATAGAAAAATCGTAATAGGGTAAGCTTAATTCAATGTTTCAACGGAACATTAAAGGGATCGGAATATCACAAATGATAGAAAGTACACAAAGGATAGGAAACGTCAAAACTAACATTTGAAAACAATGAATTCTAGCTCATTTTTTGGAATCTGCTTGCTACCACAAACAAAATAGCACCAGAAACAGATACAAGGAATTATTACCTTCCCGTTGGTAGTGGATGTAGATGTTAGTAACCTGGAGTTTGCAGGAAATTTACGTTTTAAGTCATTGTTTACAATTGTTAATTTCGACCTTTTGATGATTTTGTCTAGATATGTACATATATTAAACGTTCACCTGGCAGTCTAGCAATATTGTTAACAAAATTTAAGCAAACAATAAGTTGAACAAAAATTCATATGAATATGAAACTGTCTAAAAACGGAAACTTAAAAAATCCATAAAAAAACATTAGCTCTCTGCTAACTCTTGTGAACTTTATGCCTGTCAAATAGAACATGTAGGATTATAAACAACGTTAGTTTGAATTTTCAACTAACGGAATTAGGACCGTAGGACCGTATAAAGAATACTTCCATTTTTCTTGGGTAACATTTCAGCATGCTACCTTACCGGGGTCGCGCTGCCAACACGGCGTTAGTGGAGCTGCCCCTAAGGTTTAGTTGACGCGATTCAGCGTTTCTTACACAGCCGCTGGACGCCAGGACAGATGCTATTTGAGTCGTACCGCCGTGGTGCACAGTTGCTCAGGGATTAAGCGGAAGTCAGGAGGACAACAGTACCCAGACTGCACTACCAGCTAAGAACGCAACCCTTTGCTGGTAGTGTTTGTCATCTCTTAACCCGTGGAAGCATGAGGTAGGAACTTGTGACGACCAGAGCTATGTTACGGGAAAACACGCTCCTAACCAGTTGTCGACTCAACATTGTGCAGCCCTCAACACAGGTGTTCAATGATGTAAGGAAAGTTAGGTCATTTTGGCAAGCAATTTGTTCGTGTAGTAGAAAAAGCAAATCTCTCAGTACCACCGGTACAATGAACAAGGAAATTTACCATAATGAGTGCCCGCCTACCGTTCGACGCCACGATGATGGCCGTTTGTTTTGACCCGATTTGTCAATATGTCTCTAAGCTTAATCCTTGATGAAGTGGTATGAAGCCAATAAAGCCGATATCGTACCAAAAGCTGTCAATCCTGCTAATAGTGTTGAGTTACGCCCTATTGAAAAAAATGGGTGCTTTCCGAAAAGAAGTAAAATAATTGACAACAAATTTGGACTAGAGCTTCCAACAAGGTCAATAAAGCGTCTGTACAAGTCATTATAGCTTGATTAAAGATTGTACTCGAAAAAAATGCAGCAGACAAAAATAGTCACCACAAATTCATTTTTAGCCGGATATTTTTGAAACTCTCATGGAATAAATAAACACATATAAGCTGTGGTCAAACTAGTTTGGTTCACTTGATCTCCTCTTTTAGGATAAGTACCAGCACCTTAGACTTAACGCTGCCCATCAAATCCTATACACTTGAGCCATTTTTCTCAAACATCAATGAAAGACACTATTTTTTTCTAATTACTGTCGTTGTTGAAGTTGTTCGCTGTTTTACAGAGCTTGTTCTTCATAAATCACCCAGAATGTTTCTTTTGAGTGAATTTCTATTGAATTTGACGGATTTGCCTCGTTTAGCACAAACATAACATCGTTGACTTTGTACCACTCCATCACCGGTTTCCAAATCCGGCTAAAACCGAATGTTACCTTCGTGAAACAGGAGGAAGGGCAGCAGGCACTTCTGGTGGCATTTGGCCGTTGATGGTGCCGGGCGTTATGCAGGGCTTGCTGAATTTTGCGCACCCACAGATTGCCTGCTACACCAAGTACTTCTTGGAAAATTTGTTGACCTTCTTCTTTCGGAACTGTTTCGGAACATCCAGGTGGGACTTGGAGACGGAAAACTCTATGCCGGGATTCTTCTTGGCGTCCGCTATTAGGTTCGTCTCATCGTCCATTACTATGCGTTTCGGCTGCACCAACCACTCGCGGTACAGCTTCCTGGCGTGGGATTTGGCCACCTGTTTATCAGTTCGAATAGCCTCCTTCCTTACCTCGACAACGTTCAGTCTTGCCCGCTTTATTGTCTGCTGGAAAAAACAGACGGCAGAATTGACCTTGTTGGCCACGTCCCGAATCGAAGAATCGAATGGTTTGGATTGCGCTTGAAGTAATCCCTCGAGCTTACTTTCACGTCGTCTTCGCTTTTCTTCCACTGCCAGCGCGCCGCTGGGTCGTCTGGGTCTTCTTGAACAATTTTTCCACACGTAACACGATTGAATTGTCGAATTCCAACAATTTCTCGATCCACCCGGTGGACTGGCTTGGATTTTCCACGACCTCGACGATCTCGATAACCACTTGACAGATTGTAACAAAATTTTGCACATGTCAACATTACACTCCAAACCAGTTTCACCCAAAATTTCATTTCATGCAATGAAATGCAAATGCATGCAATAAAACAAAAGAAAGAGCTGCATTTTTTTCGAGTACAAAATAATGCAAAAGTTAGAGGTTTCTTAATAATACCGAATATGGATGTTCTGACCGTTTAAATTTGTAGGACATTTTCAAAATCTTCTGAAATGAACAGTTTTACAAGAAATCAATTACTTTATGCATCTCGTTGAACACATTCCAAGTGTTCATATTATTCCGGGTACAGACCTTACCAACAACATGCATTATCATTGTCATAACTGCTTTACGAAGTAGGCTCGTATAACTAAATTTGTTACATAAAATTTAGTCGAGTTCACGTTATTTGATCTTGTGCTGAGCATCGTGGAGTCAGATTTGAGCTTTCTCTACCCTTCGGTCCTTGAGGTAGACAACCTAATGTACCGGTTCGAGATGTTTTGGTTTCACAGAGCCTGTTCAAGGAAATAAAAAAAATTGAATTCAGTTGCAGAGAAGAAGTTAGATAACTGATAAATTTCGTTAGAAAATATCTCTTTTCACTCATCTTTACTTCATCTATTTTCAGATTACAATGTGCAAGAGCCTTCGCACAATTTCCAGTTAAATTTAGCGTTTGCAACACATGAAACACCAACACCTAAGACCGAATATCTCCTACAAAATCAATAGGTATAGGTTTCATGATTGTGTCCTCTTTACATCTTCATTTGACTGATCAATTCAGCTCAAAATATGCATCATATTAAACCCAGACCATGATGAGCGATGCAATCGAGAAAAGACTTAGATGATTGATTGATTGATGGTCAATTTCAAGCGCAAGAGGCATAGATAACAAAAATATCTCAGAGCATTGTGCTCCGCCACGCAAACATGATCATTAAATCGTGTCCAAAAACCAAAGTGTCAGCATAACTCTGCACAAAAACTTTGCTCTCGTGATTTTTCATTCTTCAATCCCTCCCCTAAGAATCTAATCAACCGAAGCATGAAAAACTATCACCGAACGGGCGAAAGGCCCCAAATTTAAGCCTTTGATTGAATGCAAAAAGGCGGCATTTTTCAAATCTGTTCGAAGCCGTTGATGCCCGGAGGCGATTCGGTTCTCGTATATTTTCTTAATAAATCAATTCAAGTCAAGCGTTCTCGCTGGATGAGAGAAAATAAACTCGACCGGACTGACAGAAATCTGGAAGCAAAAAGCCAACCCTCGAAGGCATTGATTGAAATGATTGTGAAGCATGGTTGGCTAAAAAGAAATCGAAAATGATGACTTGCATTTTAAGTACCATTCCTGTTTATCCGGCTAAGGATGCTTCTATGAGGCAGATTTTGACTAGACTTTTCTGAAGACTTCGGCATCGAAGGATGGTTGAATTTTTCTAAAATGCCCATATCTTATAACAAGTCAAAGTAATAGTCAAACGCCATTTATCCACAAATAGTTCGATTACAACACATTTCCACACTCCCGCTGGAATCTCATTTGGAGGAACATTTTACCACAGTCACGATCGCGAATCCAGCTCCCATTAGGAATCCAATACGTGATTGGGTTGACCCATTTGTGGCCGTCACTGATGATATTTGGTGCGAACGTGCTAAACCGCACACATTACCCTCCACTTTTCACTCAGATGCATTAAAACCTCTCGGGCGAAATGGTGCGTGGTGAATGAATTTTATATCTGAAGCTGCGGGGAAATAACGTTCCTAAATTGTCACGAAGTTGATTCCTCATTTCGGCAACAACCGTCACTGCCCGACGAGAATACCAAGGTGGTTCACCGAAAAGCTCTGTGAACAATTCTCACACCGAGGCTCTGCTGTTTGGTGAATATCACCACATGCCACATACGTGTGTGTTCAAAAGTCCAACAAAATTCTAAACACGCACAGTGAATAAACAAAGCCGATAATGGTTGAGCAAATAGATCCTCGACATACCGCAAATGAATTTCAAATCAAATATGGAGCCCTGCGGCAGGAACCGCATGGTGCTCATAATATAATTGCTCGCATTCTTCGCAGCTATTAGAACACCACCACCGGGCCTAGGCAACCCGCCGCCATAGTGCCACCTCTATTCTGTATCACCGAGTGGAGCACATCCAGATATGTTGTAATTAAGCGAAATTAGTGTAAACAGTGAGCATATTGTAAACCCTTCAGTGTGCAAACGCGTGCCTCTGGATTTATTTTTTGTAAACATTCCATGTATCCTGAAATGGCTTGGATGAATGACAACGATTAGAAGCACAATAATGAATATAAATTAGTTGATTTTGGGATTGAAAACCCGATGGTATGTACTTTTTTGCTAACAATAGGTCGACGAGTGTGCCGTATTCATTTCAAAATGACACAGAAACCAAATGCTCGATGTAGATTGAAGCAAATTGAATGGATTTTTGGCTAGAGGATAATCTTTCTTGGTCCTCAGTTTAGGAACTCATCGTAGGCAGTCCTACTTCAAAAGTATGAAAATACTATAAGTACAAAAAATGAGTCTTGTTTCATAAGTAACTAGTTTAGAATGAATTATCGAACAATATTTTGGATTGGATTTTGATTGATTTGGATTGATTTGATCGGATTCGGATTGATTTGGATTGATTTGACGGATTGATTTGATTTGACTTCGACGGATTGACTTGGATTGGATTTGGATTGGATTTGATGATTTGATTTGATTTGGATTTGATCGACTGGATTGATTTGGATTGATTTGATTGATTTGGATTGATTGATTGATTTGATTGATTTGACTGATCTGATTGATTTGATTGATTTGGATTGATTTGATCGATTTGGATTGATCTGGATCGGATTTGATTGATTTGGATTGACTTGGATTGGATTTGATTGATTTGGATTGGATTTGATCGACTTGGATTGATTTGATTTGAATCGATCTGACTGGTTTTTGGATTGACGGATTGGATTTGACTTGGATTTGGATTG
>JASCZW010017762.1:0-16557 GCA_034211315.2 Aedes japonicus
AGAATGTAAGTCTAAATTATTTACCAACAACGAATAGAATAGACATTTGTTTGCACTTAAAAAGCATAGTAGGTGAAGCCAATTAATAGGGAATGAAAATTTTCATTTTTTAACATGAAAAAAAGTATTATTAAAATTTGAAACTCAAATTCCCAAACTACGCTACAATATAACAATTGTTTGAATTTTGATGGTAAACTTTGGACAAAAAATCCATTGTTTAAGGAGTGTATCGAAAAGTAGTTATAAACATTCGATGCGTTATTACGCATAAACTACTGTATATATTTTTAGCGTGTAAGCGCCATTTGCTTTGTTTACATGTCAAAAATGATTATTCGGTTCATTCATTTCCGTTGATAAAGTTGTATTCAAAATGTCGCGAATTGAATTTGAGACTAAAAAGAAAATTCTGCACACTTGGTGCACCGAAAAGGGTGTTACTTACAACCAGATTGCGAAAAGAGTAAATGTTCACCCGGCAAGTGTAAAACGCATCATCGAAAAGTTTGGTAAGGAGTGCTCCCTCAAGGATTTACCAAGAAGTGGCCGGAAACCCGGCTCCAGCAACCCCGATTTGGACCAAAAAGTTGTGGATTATATTCAACGGAACAAATCTGCCTCTACTCGCGATCTAGCCAAGAAGTTCAGGACCAGCATCGGAATGATTCAACGAATCAAGCGCAGGAATGACTTGAAGACGTACAAAAAGCAGAAAGTGCCCAAACAAACTCCGGAACAAAAGTCTCGTGCCAAAACCAGGGCTCGAAAGCTGTACAGCTGCATTTTGGACAATGTCGACCAGTGCATTTTGATGGATGACGAAACATACGTTAAAGAAGATTCAAGAACGCTACCGGGGCCGCAGTTTTATACTAAATCTGTTGGAGAACGTGTGCCAACCGCAGATACGACTGTTGCGATGGAGAAATTCGGTCAGAAGGTGCTCATTTGGCAAGCTATTTGCACATGTGGCTTGCGTTCTTCAATTTTCTATACAAAAGGAACTATAAATGCTGAGATTTATCAAAAGGAATGTTTGAAGAACAGGTTGCTACCATTGTATAGAAAGCACCAGTCCCCTCCTCTCTTCTGGCCAGATTTGGCATCGGCACATTACGCCAAATCCACTCTACAGTGGCTGACGGAGAATAACATCAAGTTCGTAGAAAAAGACATCAACCCACCAAACTGTCCCCAGTTGCGACCGATCGAACGCTATTGGGCAATAGTCAAGCGTATATTTAAGAAGGATGGTACAGTGTCCCAAAACATGACCGATTTTAAGAAAAATTGGGCAGCGGCATCCAGGAAGTGCACAAAGGTCACTGTGCAGAATTTGATGGCAGGTGTCAAATCAAAGGTACGGGCATTCTACAGAAAGAACTAGTCATCATAGTTTTTCCGTTTGGATCTTTTGTAAACATGTTAAGCTATAATAAACTGAAATAGTATGTTAATTTTAACCATGTTTTAATGCCTATTTTATTATTTGGAAGTTTATAACTACTTTTCGATACACTCCTTAAGAGCTAAGAACAACATAGACCAAAAATTAAAAAAAAAAAATTCCTAATAACCGCTTTAGGAAGATTTTCATAAATTTAACTTATGTTTATCAAAAGTACTTTCTAGTGCCAAAACATGATTTTAAATCAAATTTATAATCGAAATGTTTGGGCTATTGATCTCCCTAAAGGTATCCGTTTTTGAGATATTTTGAATTGATTTTCAAGAGTGACTAAAATCTTAAGAAACACGCCATTTTCATAAGTTATTCGAGATGTTGCATCACCAAAACTATGTTTAAAAAAAACGTGAATATTCCAAAGTTATAGGAGATTTCTTCATCATTATTGTTATTAATCTCACTACGGTTTGGTCCATTCGATAAGTAAACCCAGCTTTTGGTAAAACATAATAGTTGTTTTGAGAAGATCTTTAGTAATATGTACACAATAATATGAAACACGATCAATATATTGCTATCTCCGTGAATGTGAAAACCGCATGCTGGAAGAAAGATTTCTGCTGATAGGTGCGATATAGAAACCATAGTTAAATCAGTGGATGAATTTATGTTATACTTTGACGAAAATTAAGAAAAATTGGTTTCATTAAAAAAAATTGATTTCATTAAAAAAACAGCAGTCTTCATTTCTTAAAGATCAAAGGAGCATTACAAGAAAATGAACTTGTCATAATGTTTTGAATAACTTATGAAAATGGCGTCTTTCTTGAGTTTTTAGCTACTCACGAAATTAAATTCAATATATATCGAAAACGGTTACCTTTAGGGAGATCAATAGTATACATATTTCGATTATAAATTGGATGTTTAATCATATTTTGGCATTAAAAAGTACTTTTGATAATCATAAATAAATTTTATTAAAATCTTCCAAAGCTGACTATAAGAAAACCTTTCTAAACAGTCGATGTTTGTCGATGTTGTTCTTTCCTCTTGAACAATTGAGTTTTTGTCTAAATTTCATCATCAAAATTCAAAAGACGTGGCTCGATAGCTCAGTGTTTATCCGTTCTGCTTACAGAGCAGATGGTCGGGAGTTCAATCCCAGGCCCGTCCCTTTCCTTGTCATTTGTCACTTGCCTCTTTCTATCACCACTAGATTTAAAATAAATGGCAGTCTACTTCGCTTTCTTTGATCGCATCACTTACCACAGTGTATCCATGATCTAAAAATAACCTGCCTCACCAACACAAAAACATCCTTCCCTTGAAAATTGTGGAGACGCAGAGGTAAACACGGTCTCTAACCAACGATTGTCAAACTAATCATCCTTCCCCCTTCCCAAAGACCGTGAGGACGTGGCCGGCGCCGGTACTGATCTATAAATAGAATGAATTAGTGAACTTGTACATTGAAGATGTAAAGCTACTCCCAAGATCCATCCATGTGGTTCTCTTTAAAATTACACTAGTTCTGGTCAGTAATGGAGTAGCAACTACGCTACGCACGTAGCTTTACTTTTAACGAAACTGAGTCGTTTTCTACTCAGTTTTGAGTAATTACAAACGAGCGTGATGGGTTTGTTTGGCACAGTAGTCTCAATGACAGAATACATTCCCAGACAATTTTCGATGTACTATAAGAAGGGCACTATAAGGGACTATAAGGGCATCATCAACGGCGATCCAAATCGTGGATGCGATTTATTTTTTTGGACCAAACGCAAAAACATTACGGCACCGGTGTTGTAAATTTTGTTTTATACTGGATCTATTTTGCATCATTTTAAAACTGGAATATGTTTCGATCTATTCCTGCAGCAATTTGAAACAAGAAAAATACTGTTCCAAAATACTACACGCTACTTGATAATACAAATTATTGATTAAAATTTCAGCTTTTACTAAACAATAACTCAATTTTATTGAGTGTATTCTGAGGTATATTTGTGAGCCGAAAATTAACCGTGTTTGCTGGCAGTGGACAAAAAGTTGTGTTGCGCGCCTCGGATGCATATAATTACTTCTAGTTGCTCCCGGTGAATTGCCTTTTCATGTCACTCCTAAATAACGAATGCTTGTCTTAGTTTTTTTTACAGCCACTGCATTTTCCGGAAAACGCTGACTAGATCGAAATGCGGAGGTTCCGAGTTTTTGAGCAATAGTTTTTCGATTGCTCGGAAATGAAAAGTAATGAAGTCTTCAAAGTAAACAATCTGTTTATTGATAGATTGTTCATGATAAGCACTTGCAAATAGCTCATGCAGATAAATTTTGGAGAAGCCTCTAGTTGACTCTAGTTGTCGCATAATGTCCAGCAACACCTCCCTTGGCATGCGGAAACGCAGAAAGTACTTCTCGTTGTAGGGTTGCGTATCGCTAAAGAAATCATGGAACAGATTCTGATGACCGGAACGGAAATCACGGTCGACGTTGGGGCGTCATCCAGGATGTGACCCTCTCCGTTTCGACTTTTGTTTATCCGCTGCCAAACTACAAATCAGCATTATCTAATATCGTTTTAATGAAATGCTACATTCACACACTCACCTTCAGCCAAACGAAAGAACTAGTATTCCTTGTCGTCAGCTAACGACGCACTACTGGCATTAAAAATTTAGTTGGTCAAACCAATCAATGGCAAAATGTTTGTAAAAAATCTGCGATCTCCGAAAAAAAAAACTTCTGATCTTTGCGGGTTTAACAACAAGAAAAACAACACCGGTGCGGAGAACGCAAAGTTGGTCTGTTTTAGCTAGTATTATTCCAGTTTCACTGATGCAAATCAGGTATAAAGTTGATCTAAAAATAGACCGCCGTTGAAGATGCCCTAAGCGCATAATGATTTTATAGCGGCCTGGCTGTCTGAGGTAATTCAAATATTTGCATATCTGTACCTTCTTTTCAGGAAAACATTCACGCATTCTAGTATTGCAAACATTTTTGCTTGAAAAACTGTTGGCCACTGTCCCATGGCCACTGACATTTTGATTCCAGGACCATAGATTCCTGCCTAAGTTTTCGTTCCAATTTTTGAGCGATCTGTGAAAAATATGATTGAACCTTGGGCGTTCTAGTTTTCCAATCTGTACACGATGTTTCGCATACCTTGAAGGGAACGTCATAGTTATCCTCCGGTTTCATCCAGTCTCCATTCATAGTTATCACCGGTCCTCTTTTAAAATGTTGTAAAATACTTCTAAGAAGATCGTCTTCTAAGAAGATCGTCTACTACTAAGGACCACATAAGTAGGAAGAGTACTGCTCCTTTGGGGGCAACCTTTCGTTTCCCTTATCTTAATAGAAGCTCCTCCAAGCTCAGAAGTGATTTCTCTTTTTGCAAGCATTGTATGAATCCAGTTGACAATGGTAGTGTTAAAACTCCTATTCTTCATAGCTCGAGCCATTGAGGAATAAGTTGTAAAGCTCCTTCAATATCCGGGAAAGAACAAAAAGAAGATCATGTTTGTCGTAGGTGAGAGGGCTAATCTCATGCAAAAGGCCGCATGGGAGACCAAGAACATGATCAGTAGTGATAGTATCACAATCTGTTTTCTTTATATTGCCACGTCGTAGTACGTTTATTTGAAGGTACTGAGAGAGGTGTGATACTGGCGAGTTTAGCCGCAATTCACTCTTGGACGTAGCTAGGAACAAGATACAAATACCTGATATTAATAATTTGGAGAAACGACTGAAAGTGCAGTTTTTCATTTGCTCGACAATTCGTTCATTGTTGTTTATTCTCTACTTGTCATCGATTAAACGTCAAATACACCTGTACAGATGGCATCATTAATAATCTTATTGTTTACTTCATTATCGAAAAGGACGAGTGTTTTGGTCATGATTGTGAGTAACTCATAATAGGTCTGATGTTTCAGGTGCAGAAAATTCAAATATATACTATATTCTAATGTGCATTCTATACGACAGCCGTGATCAGAGCTCTAACTCTAACAACATGTTATTTAGCTATGGATCAGCACTTTCGAACTGAACAAGGGTCATTTTAAAGTGTTACTACGGACAGATGCTGAAAAGGAATTAAGGGCTGAGGTTTTGTTATAGGAGTAGGAGGATCCGCTTAGGGAGGCCAGTGGCCTTGAGGCCATAGAACAATTCTTCTCCATAACGGTTAGCTTTGCTTTTATAGTTTCTTGAATTAAATTAAGATATTCTAAAAGACACTCACATCTCCTATTGATATCGGTGCTGCCCCAGACAGTGTGATGAGCATTCACATCGCAGCCAATGATGAGTGATTTTTTGTTTTGTATTGTTGGCACGAATTGGACGAATGATACGATTTCAGGAGGAGGTACCTCAGGGACATCACCAGGGAAATACGCTGAAGCCACAAAGATTTCGGTTTTCCCCCTGATGGTTGGTACCTCAACCATAACCGCGACAAGGTCTCGTTTGATGAACTCTGAAATAGGGTAGCATTTCAGTATTTTGTTAACAAGAACAGCTGTTCTAGGAGAACTCTATTTCTCGTCATAAAATAGCTTACTAGCATGTATTAAATTCACTTCTACGGTTTTTAATTGACCGCTTTCGTTGCCAGGTACCATTTTTGCATTAGTATAATTGTGTGGCAAGTACAATCATACGCTATGCCCAGGGAGTCGAGAAGTTTTCCTTCACGAAACATTCCTAGACCAGGCCGGGAATCGAACCCAATCACCTCTAGCATGGTATTGCTTTGGAGCTGCGTCTTTACCGACTGAGCTAAGGGAGGGCTTGGCGTCATACGAATACTCAAAACAAGTGCCTCTAACTGGACTTAAACCCTGCCAACACCCCAGAGGTCAGACCACTCGAAAAACGTTGAGCTAAAGGTTGTACGGAATCAAATTGCACCACTTTTAAATGGCTGTAACTTTTTCCACGTTGGGTATTTTCTATTGCAATTTTGGGTGAAATTAGTTCAATGTGTGTTTCTTTATGCTGATTAAGTTTCACTAGCAGATGTGCAGTCTTTGCGAAGATGGAGTCGGACGAACAGCAGCGGCGCAAATTTTTCTCATCGTGCCATCAGCAGGAAGCTGGGAATGGTACATTCGACGGTGTCCTCGTGTTTTAAATCGGTACCACGAACGTTTGACCATCGATCGGAAAGAAAAAAGTGGCTGAAATGGATCTCCGTATAGTGTTAAAGATCACAAGCGGGTAGTTCAAGCTCTCAAGAGCCAAATCTAACCAAAACTTTCGTGCAAGATGCGAAAAAAACGTGAAGGCGCCTCAATCGCGATGAACGGCAGAATACGGTAGGTTAAACACGTGCACGGAAGCTTCTACACCACATTGCGCTCGTTATGGATGATGAGACGTATGTAAGAGCAGACTTCGAGCAGCTTTCAGGGCTCCAGAGGTCACACGATGGTTCTGACGATTTTCTGGCCGGATTTAGCCTCGTGCGCATTACTCGAAACAGGATTTGAGTGGTACAAGGCTGAGGAGGTCAATATCGTGCCGAAGCATCTCAACTCCCCGAACGCACCGGAACTGGGCCATCATGAAGCAGGCACTTCGGAAGCATCCTAATGTAAGCGGATGAAAAATAGCTGTTGCTATCTGTGAAGAGAGAAGAGCAACCGATTTCATTTGAAGTACGCAACACTGCTTTACCAAATTTTGGACTTATAAAACGATCAATATATATCCTTCTAGTCAGTTCAAATGATACCACAAGAGTACACAAATCTGTGTAATCTGTTCCGAAACGTCTCGATTACGGGTTGTCCGGATTGTATACCTGAGGGTCGATGTCCGCCGCGTCAACGGATAGCGTTTACAAAAATTTACCCTTTACACTAAGGAAGTGAAGTCGGAGGAAGATATGAAGAAAAAATGAATTGCCACGCAAAAAAAAGTTGGTCCAAATTTTGTATAGAGACCTTATGAGGTAGTGTAAAGACGAACGGTTCGTACATTTGAATATGGAATTGAAATTGAATAAAACAAACATGGGAAAATACTCATAATATGTTTTATTTTACTCCCTGAAAGTTTAGAAGATGATTGGTTGAACGGGTGAATTTCGTCGAATATTTGTGTGTGTCACAATTTGATTCCGTACACCCTTTACTAGGCACTCAACCACCAAACATTTCTGTCAGAAAATCATCAAGTTTGGGACTAGTGTTCGTAACTTGCTCGATCGATTTCGCGATCGCCTCCGCCCAAGTAAGATTGCCAAAGCCATCAAGCTTTATTAAGTTTTATTCAAGTTTTATGATCGCCATTGGAAATCAATTTGATTTTATTATGGTACCAAGAGGTGCCAATAGGTTTTATATTTTAGTCAGGTTTATGAGAACCTACACAGCTTCTTTACAAAAATCTTGAAACCTCGTGTCTTCGAAAATTCCTTTTACTCCTATCAAAGGTTTTATTTTTGACTTTAGGAACTCTGTAAAATGCTGTTTTCAAATGCCGTTATAGGACTC
Source organism: Aedes japonicus (assembly GCA_034211315.2). Classification (NCBI taxonomy): domain Eukaryota; kingdom Metazoa; phylum Arthropoda; class Insecta; order Diptera; family Culicidae; genus Aedes; species Aedes japonicus. The sequence goes on from JASCZW010017762.1 coordinate 7,927, forward strand.
ATTCATATTATCTTATTATGCTCAATCAAAAAAGCATTTCCAAACCATTAGAATCTAGTAATGCATTAAATGGCAAATTGAAGGTTCTCAAGTGGTCATAACATCTTTCACTAAAACGTTTTCAAAATTCTTATGGTCTTATAAAGGTTTTATAAAAAAAAATCACAACCGTCTACAGAGTGAAAAAACAGTTTTGAATGTAGTTTTATCAACAAAGTTTGAATAAAACTAAAATTATTACTTGGGCGGTTGATTCATCTGGCAGATCCGTTTCAAAGTATCCTTAATGTTTCCTTGAATGACAAAAAGTAAATTATCCTTGTCAGAACGATAGGCGAAAAACGATGAAGTAAATAAAATTAAAAAATGAATATTCCTGCATTTTGTCTTTCTCTTCAACGATGAATACTTTGCTGTAAAGAAATGTGTATCTAGAATCTAGGAAGAGAGACATTATAAATGCTCGGGATTCCCTTCATCTGAACCACCTTTTAGTCAATGATTCTGTTAGTTCTTGAACGAATGCGTTTTGAAACTTGTTTCTTAACATCGATAATGACCTTGAGCGATCGAATATAAAATTCAAACGATGGCATGTAAGCTGCCCACATATATATCTTTAGTTCAAAAAGTACAGAGGCTCCAAAGGCCACGTGGTAGTCGTTGATGAATTTCCAATGGTTTGAAAGATCTGTAGTCATATGAAATGAAAAATAAATCTACAGATTGAGGAATGCAATAAAGAAGCTTACTCAACTCTGGAAATTCTTCAATCATGTTCTTGATGAAATTTTCTTGACTTGAAGCTCTCAATCATTTTATAAATTCCAGCCCAACGAGTTTTGACGCCAGATGGGTGGATATGTGGATCCATGAAATTCAAAAGATATTTTGTGTTTGAAGTTTCGGCGGTGTTTGGCGATCTCGGTGATTTTATTCACCTTCTTGTACGGTTTATTAACCACATCAAGTATCGAAAGCCACAACGTGTGAGCTGCACTATCTGACTGATTTACTTGATTTTGGAATTCTTCCGGAAGCTCATGAGTCATCTTTTGAGCTGTTGCATAGCGGTCTTCCTCATCTTAGATATTACCATATACAGTGACCATTCACTTATTGCAATTTCGTTAATTGCAACGTCTTTTAATTGAAAGTTCAATAATTGCAACGTTTTGCAATTCAAAGTCCGATTAACTGTCAAATGCGAATGTCAAGCAGTAATCTGTCATTTACGATCTGCGGTTCACGATTTTTGACAGTCGATTTGACGTTGTCAAATGTTGCAATGAGCGAATGGTCACTGTATATCACTTACTTTCTACATCGATTCTGCAAATGGCCTTGGAACCGTCTTGTGAAACGAACTTGGCAGCAATTTCAGTCAACGAGGGTTTGTCCGCATTACGCTTCCGCGGTTTTGAGGTTGACTTTTAGGAACATTTATTTTTCACTTTGATCGAAGCTCTTAGTCAGTGACCAAATGAGAAATGAGTATCAAATCATTACTATGTCAGAATTAAAATAACAAAGTAGAAAATCAACGGCAACTAAGGAGAGTAACGTGAGCCTATGAGTTTCAATTTTGCCAAAGCAAAAGAGATGCATGTTTCGAAATATCAAAAGCAATGTTGCCTAGATTCGTTGTGAAGAAAACAAGGCTACCTTGTGATTGAAATGTTTCCATTTTTAAGATTGTTTTAGATTGTCGAAGTATAGCAACACTGAAAGAAACGTCTACAAAAACGTCTCATTCAGTTGCTGAGGTCGCTCAAGACCCCACCAATTGTTTGACCTGACTTGGCGCCATGCGACTACTCAAAACAGGACTTTAACCCTCCCAACACCCCAGAGGTGAGACCATTCGAAAAACGTTAAGCTATTATGAAGCAGAAATAACGCAAACATCCTATGACGGTCAAAGCAGATCAAGAATCTAAGAAAGCATATACAAAATTTGAAAGCCCATTTACAAAAACTTGATTCTAAAGTTGTACAGAATCAAATGGAAAATCTTAAGAGAAAAGTATGGGCATTTGGATTTTAAGCAAGAGTTGAATAGAGTTATCATGAAATAATTTTGCAAAGAGGCAAATTATTTGCTACTCCGATAATTTCATAATAATTGGTTATAAGACGAATTTGTGTGTGTTGCATTTAACGTGGACAACCTTTAGCCAGCTCTGTTCCCTCTCATGCTAAAATTGTCATTGGTCAAATCAGTAGGATTTATTAGAAGTATTTCTCTGATGCTCAAGTAATTTAATTGAAAGTGACTTGTATTGATTCTCTATGAACATTGTTGACAAGCCATCACGTATAATCAATTACCCGGAAAATCAATACTTCATCTCTTTGACGACTTAAAAACACCCAACCCCCAGATCTTCAAATCCCTCCCATACTTCATGTTATTTTCGGAGAAGCTGCAAAAAAAGAATCACATTGACAAGACATCCATCTTTATAAATAAAGTGGCCCTACTTGTCGCTGTCGGGTCGTTGCTCGGTGCTCCATACTCACGAACTCAACAACCCACACGAGTATTTACACAACAAGGCTGATACGGGAGCTGTCATGATGACATATTTCTCCTCCACTTGCGGCCAAAATGTCACACCGCATATGCAGGCATCGTCAGTCTTCCATCACTCGCTGATGAGCCCTGTAGAGCAAAGAATCACAACATGATGAGGTGAGCGGCATCCTTCGAAGTATCTCTACCTTGTACATGTGATTTCCTTCCGAATACGCCAAATCAATAACCCTCTTACTCTGATCCGCCAGCACCGGTTCGGAGGTGGTTGATTGATTACCGGGAAAGAGTCGTACCTAAAGTGCCGAAAACCCAACATCTCGTGACGAAAAGGGGCTGAGTGGCGGAAAATAGCACGTGTCATCAGAAAATGTACTAAATACCGGGGAAGCAGCCAAAGTCAGGCATAATGTTTTTTTCGATGGCAAGATGCTGAGGAAAAGTGAGATGCTTTTGCTCTTATGTGAGGAATCCGTCTCGCATAGTAGTACTGGGAAGCGAACGAAATCGATTCTTGGAAGAGCTGTGAAAAAAAAATTGATGATGAAATCAGGAAAGAACGCATTTATCTGAATGGCAGGGGATATCATTTGCGCTAATGAGGAGCTGCGGAGGAAATCAGCACGTGATGTTTGAACTTGTGGATTTAAATTCAGGACTTGCTGGATGCATTCTGTAAATTGTTATTTTTTGTAGGATATAAAAATTTACGATTTGATGTTTACTCGATTGATTTCTGATTATTACTGTTCAAGGTAAAATCCCATATAACATATTTAGTAATCAGCCAGAGTCGCAAACAAATTGAATTATCAACTTCGCAATGGAGGAATCCAGATAACGCAAAAGGGAGGTTGAACGTCGTAGATGGCGCTCGTTAAAAATGGGTTTTCGAGTTGTCTAAGCAAAGTAATTGGTGATAAAAAGATAATACAATCGACGATAATGACGATATCGATCAATTCCGTACAGTTTGAAAAATAGCTAGAAAGTTATTATTAATCTCAGATTTAGACACTACGATGTTTAATCTCACTTTGGCTTTACTTGGATTATGCAATACTTACTAAGCTTTCCACAGGATGGATTTTTATGAAAGGAGCGTAATAAAGGGCGATACGGTCAAAATTTGGTCAATATCAACTTGACGTATTTCTTTCAATTTTGCATTTAAAAAACCTGAACACCCCTCATTTTGAAGTGTGTGTGTGTAGAATGCTGCTCCTATTTTGATTTTGGAATTCACTCTTCAGTTGTCAAAATGCCGTCCAAGCAAGAAGAGCAGCGTATCAAAATTTTGCTCGCGCATCGCGAAAATCCGAGCTACTCGCACGCAAAGTTTGCAAAATCGCTAAAAGTTGCCAAATCAACCGTTACAAATGTAATTAAAGTGTTTGGGGAACGTTTGTCGACAGCCAGGAAGTCTGGATCGGGGGAAATCGAAAACCGGAAGCCGCTGAGACGACAAAGAGAGTTGCCGGTAGTTTCAAGCGAAACCCTAACCTATCTCTCCGAGATGCCGCAAATAAGCTGGGTGTATCGTCTACAACCGTGCATCGAGCCAAAAACGAGCCGGACTATCGACTTACAAGAAGGTAGTGACTCCAAATCGCGATGATAAACAAAATACGACGGCCAAAGCGCGATCCCGGAGGCTGTACACGACGATGCTGACGAAGTTTGACTGCGTGGTAATGGACGACGAAACCTACGTCAAAGCCGACTACAAGCAGCTTCCGGGACAGGAGTTTTATACGGCAAAGGAAGGGAAAGGTAGCAGATATTTTCAAGCACACGAAACTGTCAAAGTTCGCAAAGAAATATCTGGTTTGGCAAGCCATCTGTACCTGTGGCTTGAAAAGCAGCATTTTCCTAGCTTCCGGGACTGTCAACCAAGAAATTTACGTGAAAGAGTGTTCGAATAAACGTCTGCTGCCTTTCCTGAAGAAACACGGTTGTTCCGTACTGTTTTGGCCGGATTTGGCATCTTGCCATTACGGTAAAAATGCCATGGAGTGGTACGCCGCCAACAACGTGCAGGTGGTTCCCAAGCGACAAGAACCCTCCCAACACGCCAGAGCTCCGCCCAATTGAGAAATACTGGGCTATTGTCAAGCGGAACCTAAAGAAGACCAAAAAAACTGCTAAGGACGAGCAGCAGTTCAAGGCAAACTGGCTTTCTGCGGCGAAGAAGGTGGACAAGGTGGCTGTACAAAATCTGATGGCAGGGGTCAAGCGTAAGGCCCGGCAATTCGGATTTGCTAACTGAATATTTTTCCTGAATTTTATACTAATTGAACTTGAAAAAGAAATTTAATTTGATTTTTTAAATAAACGATTTCACCGATTTACACGCGTTTTCCCTTGACCAAATTTTGACCGTATCACCCTTTACTCACAGAAATTTTTCGAGTAGAATTCACAGCACAATCATTGAATTAACAGGGTAAAGAAAATGATACAGTTCATTCCCTCCTAGACTCCGGCTGTTGGAAGCTTGATGCTTTTCCACACCCCAGTAAAAATTTAATGCCATATATGTTTCCAAAGAACGTAATTATTAGGTGTCCTAATAAAACTATTATATATATATAATAAACGCTACATTTCTATATTTATCTTCCAACCATTGGCTGTACTAAGAAGTTAAACATCTGGAATGGGAAAATTTATATTGAAATCGTGCCCATCGTGCCCTAGTTAAAGGGCGATACGGTCAAAATTTGGTCAATATCAACTTGACGTATTTCTTTCAATTTTGCATTTAAAAAACCTGAACACCCCTCATTTTGAAGGTGTGTGTGTGTAGAATGTTGCTCCTATTTTGATTTTGGAATTCACTCTTCAGTTGTCAAAATGCCGTCCAAGCAAGAAGAGCAGCGTATCAAAATTTTGCTCGCGCATCGCGAAAATCCGAGCTACTCGCACGCAAAGTTGGCAAAATCGCTAAAAGTTGCCAAATCAACCGTTACAAATGTAATTAAAGTGTTTGGGGAACGTTTGTCGACAGCCAGGAAGTCTGGATCGGGGGGAAATCGAAAACCGGAAGCCGCTGAGACGACAAAGAGAGTTGCCGGTAGTTTCAAGTGAAACCCTAAGCTATCTCTCCGAGATGCCGCAAATAAGCTGGGTGTATCGTCTACAACCGTGCATCGAGCCAACAAACGAGCCGGACTATCGACTTACAAGAAGGTAGTGACTCCAAATCGCGATGATAAACAAAATACGACGGCCAAAGCGCGATCCCGGAGGCTGTACACGACGATGCTGACGAAGTTTGACTGCGTGGTAATGGACGACGAAACCTACGTCAAAGCCGACTACAAGCAGCTTCCGGGACAGGAGTTTTATACGGCAAAAGGAAGGGGAAAGGTAGCAGATATTTTCAAGCACACGAAACTATCAAAGTTCGCAAAGAAATATCTGGTTTGGCAAGCCATCTGTACCTGTGGCTTGAAAAGCAGCATTTTCATAGCTCCCGGAACTGTCAACCAAGAAATTTACGTGAAAGAGTGTTCGAATAAACGTCTGCTGCCGTTCCTGAAGAAACACGGTTGTTCCGTACTGTTTTGGCCGGATTTGGCATCTTGCCATTACGGTAAAAATGCCATGGAGTGGTACGCCGCCAACAACGTGCAGGTGGTTCCCAAGGACAAGAACCCTCCCAACACGCCAGAGCTCCGCCCAATTGAGAAATACTGGGCTATTATCAAGCGGAACCTAAAGAAGACCAAAAAAACTGCTAAGGACGAGCAGCAGTTCAAGGCAAACTGGCTTTCTGCGGCGAAGAAGGTGGACAAGGTGGCTGTACAAAATCTGATGGCAGGGGTCAAGCGTAAGGCCCGGCAATTCGGATTTGGAAAAGCGGAAGCCCAACTGAATATTTTTCCTGAATTTTATACTAATTGAACTTGAAAAAGAAATTTAATTTGATTTTTTAAATAAACGATTTCACCGATTTACACGCGTTTTCCCTTGACCAAATTTAGACCGTATCACCCTTTATATACATGTAATAACATGCCATAAACAACGCGTTTGTTTACATTTTGCGACATAAGTCCAATTGTTTTCTTACGTCGTTCATTTTTGTGTGTGGTATGGGAAGTTCTCTGGTAGTAAGAGAACGTAACACTAAAAACCCTCCCCCCCTGCATGCTTACACATTCAGAGAATGAGCCCTAACCTACAACATGTAAGCAGCAACCCTCAGCAAAAACAGTGATTGATATAATTTTCGTTGGGGTGTCAGATAAGATACTTATTTATCACAATCTGTGGCATAAATAGTACCGAATCTACTTGCATGGTCATCGTAATTGAAAGACAGCGTAAGCTGTATAAACCGAAACAATCTCGTCAAATCGAATCCTCAAGCAATCAAGATTATTGGATCCAAATTTTTCCAAGCACTGGACTGTGAAAGCGCGTCAACGCCTTATGCATACAAACTTTACAATCGAGAAAAAAGAAAGGTTCACCAGAAGAATCAACCGCTGTTGACAACAAATAGTTATCTCGAAGAGAAAATTGTTTGACACTAAATCCAACAATCAATAGGAAACTAGCGATTTGAAATTGGTTCACTGTTGTAGAACCCCTTGGTCCCACCTTGCAACCCATTCTTGCGCTTTTCGTCACTAGAATCTTTGTTTTTGTTTTGATTCATTATGTTATTTTGACAGAATATTTAAGAGTGTGTTCGTGTGCGTTACTATCTCAGGGGCGAATCCTTAAGCTACGGACCGATGTGCTGGTACATTCTGAGCCAAAAATGCTGGTAGGTTTAAAATGCCAAAAATGCTGCTAAATAGGTCATTAGAAGCAAATGTATAAACAATTTGAGATGATGCGAGTGTCACTTAACGTTGGCTAAAACGGCATATTTTATACATATTTTTAGTGAAAACGTTGGCTTCGGCAATGTTAAATATTCTCAAATCCTTAATTTTTAGCCTCTCAGTCAGAATATTCTTCAATGGAACCACTTCACTATGATAACTTGGTTATTTATGTATCATTTGATAACCTTTCGATTAATGATCCATTTTAGTATGTCAGTCTTCTTCAAATCAAGTTGAGAAGTTTGGCGCCTAATAAAACCACTGTCCATCTGTCCATCAGTTCTGAATAATTCGGCGATTTTAATAAATAGAGAACAATGAACTTATAAATGTAAACAAACAAAAACGTCAGCAGCGTGCCCGATGCTAAAATAATATTCATAAAAGAGTAAACTCTGATTTTGCTGTTTGTCGAGAACAGGTTGATTTCCCTCTTCGGATGGAAAAAAAATCATCAGCTATGGAACTAAAATAACAAAAGTTTAAAATAAACAACAACCGTACACATGTACGCTTTATTATTCTCATTACAATAACATTCTTCTACTGCTATCTATACAATAAAGCTCAACTTTACATCTTATCACCTTCGCACCCATAAATCACCCATGATAATGGCCTTGCTAGCAATTCATCTCATAGCTTAGACTTTGCAATCATATTTCGCAGCTCGCGTCTCAAAATTTTGCCACTGGCGGTCTTCGGTATTTCGGCAATCATTCGCACGCCACCGTGTAAATGTTTATGTTTAGATAAATGCCCTGCAACCCAAGTTTTGACTTCCGTCTCGCTCAATTCCAAGCCCGGTTGAGCGACCACGAATGCCAACGGTAGCTCCCCGTTAATTTCGTCTTTGATGCCAATTACTGCAGCGTCTTTGATTTTTGGATTGGTAAGTAGAACCGCTTCAAGTTCTGCCGGTGCCACCTGAAAGCCCCGGTACTTGATCAGATCCTTGATCCGATCGACGATGTAAAAATCTTCATCTTCGTCAAAGTAGCCCGTGTCTCCGGTATGCAACCATCCATCCTTATCGATAATCGAATTTGTTTCTTCATCGTTCTTCAGGTATCCCTTCATAACCATAGGTCCCTTGGCCCATATCTCGCCAATCTGATTAGGACCCAATATTTTTCCTGTCTCCGGATCTACGATCTTGACCCAGAACATTCGGTTAACCTTTCCGACGCTGCCCGCTTTTCCAACGTTTCGGGTCAAAATTCCAAGTGATGTCTCACTCATTCCATAGCC
>JASCZW010017763.1:0-16552 GCA_034211315.2 Aedes japonicus
GCTTAATGAAATTTTTTGTATCAGTTTCGTTTTTCAATGACATTCCACATTATATTTGTATTGGTTAAAAGTATTGATTTTATTCGCCCTATTCCCAAACAGGTCCTTTGAAAAAACATGTAATTATCTGCGTTGTCCAGTACACATAAAGGGAACGCTACAATTGGCAGAAATTAAAGGGATATCTCATGTAAATTTAAGCCAGATAACGCCTCAATCTAGTCTGTTGTATGAAAGATTCCCAACATTGTTGTATAGCGCATGCAAGATTAAAAACAATTTCGTTGTTCACACTTCCTTTGGCTTGAAATTAATCGAGGGGAAATTTTACGCGCCAGTAAAATTTAGTTTTTTTTGTGTGTATACACGTTGGTTAATAAGTTCGAATACAAATTTTCATCATTGTGTAGGTAGGCGGCATGTTCACATTCTGTTTTGGTATTGGTGTCAGCTTTAGCTTCATATATACGCTAATGGATGTGCGTAGTGTTGACATTCTCTCAGTTGTTGTTCGTTTTGACGTAGGACTACGTCTTTCATTTCTATACTGGGGCGCCGTTCTAAAATTTCTGAAATCGATCGCGTTACGGGTCGTTTTGGATAAGCCATCGTCTTCTTCTTCTTATTATTTGTTCTCGAGAGGTAGATTCTGTTTCACGCTAGTGTTTGGCGAAACATCTGATTCCCCTCCCCTTTTAATGAATTTGATTCACATTGCTTGAGTTGATACCCCCTTTTGTTCATGCAATGGTACCCGATGCCATCATAAAAGGCACTTTTTCGAACAAATGCCTCATTCGTTCGGCAGCATTGGAGCTGAGCGGTGGGAGGTAAAGCTGGGCAGCACCCAGCAGCATCGCTCGGTACCCAGCATTGCAGTAATGCCCACCTGGTCGTGGCAGCAGCAGCTGGCGGTCGGTACCCAGCAGTGCCCAGCTGGTCGTGCCTTTTTTTTCAATTGATTATTTATTTGTACAGGCTCAATCGAATCAACTTTACAGAGCTAAATTTTCATGTATTTTTTAAACATCATTTTTTCTTAAAACTAAAGTTGGGGGATATAACCGATTACTCGCGGCCGTGTCGAGGTTAATAGGAATTACAAATTACGGATGGGAAAGAGGGTGGAAATTTAAAGTTTGGTCACATAACACATAAAATTTAAATTCTAAATTATTGAAACACATAACTATACAACTTATGGATTTCTTTTGACTTGAACATTTTTTGAAAAAGACAAAAAAAACACATACACAGAACAAAACTTAAACTAAACATACAGGTTAAACTAACTACAATATAAAGCTAATGTTAGTCAAAAACACATAAATGAGTTTTACATACATTAATTGTTATGTTATATATTCTCCGTGCGAGGAGTAACGATTATGATGGTAGAAGGAGATGTTCGCTCATCACCATGAGGCACCAAGAGTGAACAACAATGTTTTTGGCTAGAATGAAAGATATGAAGAGAAAGTTTTGATAGTTCCGCTAGTGTGCGGCAGGCTCGGAAATATGACAGATGTTTTGTAGGAAAATTGAGCGAAAAGGGCATGTGTACAGTGGTACTCGAGACCAACGACATTTTTGCCTAACATCCCACTGCGGGGTAGGTTGAAGGAGCACGGACTAAGTCCGCCACTTCAACAGGCAAAAATGTCCGGTTGGAAGACGCTCATGTACCACTGTGGCTTGCATAGGTTATTCTAGCGATCTATTGTGTGCACTCTGTTTACCGATGCGCACATGGGAGAGGAACTCTCTCCTTTTTTGGGTTTGTTTTGATTCGCACCGACTGACGATCACTAAAGTTTTTCTCGTCGTCTCCAACGTAGAGACCTCGGAGAGAAACACCGTGAAGCGATGCGATACTGGTCCCCACCAGTATAATTAATGGTTACCACCATTTTTGGTTTTACATACATTAATTGTTATGTTCTATATTCTCCGTGCGAGGTAACGATTATGACTCGTTGGTTCAGTACCACTGTACACATGCCCTTTTCGCTCAATTTTCCTAAAAACATCTGTCATATTTCCGAGCCTGTCGCACACCTTAGCGGAACTATCAAAACTTTCTCTTCATATCTTTCATTCTAGCCAAAAACATTGTTGTTATCTTGGTGCCTCTGATGTGTATCATCGCTCTACAACATAAATGAGTTTCATGTACTCCAAATCATGTACAGACAAAATATCTCAATTGGCACATTGGGTTGTCTACCTCGAGCTCGAAGGGGAATCATGAGACCCCGATCTGACTCCACGATGTTCAGCACAAGACCAAATAACGTGATCTGCGTCTGATAGCCTTGTCCACACTCACAGAGATTGCTGTCGCTCAGCCCAACCCGGTATAATGACGCAGTTCAAAGAATAATGATTGGACATGAGGCGAGACATGACACGAATGACGTCTCGACCACATCCGTCCCCTAAACCAAGTGGTCGTGACTTAAAAAGCAACTGACGATGGCAGTACATACAGTGGATTCCTGTCAAATATTCAGGTCATACATACAAATTTCGATCGCGTTCCCCGACAATTGATGAAACCCCGCCCTTTTCAGGGCGAACAATAGAATTTGCCAAATTAAAGAGTTTGTTTTATTAATATCTCATGAGCTAATCGAGTAATGAAAATAGCATTACAACGCACCGTCTCAACATGGCGTAACATGAAGAGCCCGGATAAAATGGCCGAGCCACGTCTATCTATATGTAAATCTGATTTTCTCTGTTCTGACAATTTCTTTGGGTGGTTTCCTACCAATTATTCGAGCCATCTGCTACTTGAGAAGACCGTGAAGCAAATTTGATCGCGTACCATGTTCCCCCGACAATTAATACAACCCGTTCGTTTCAGGGCGACCAAAACAATGATCAAATCGACATTTTCACTGCTGGCGTTACTTCAACATGGTGTTACTTCAAAAGCCGGAGAAAATTCAGGCCATCTTGCTACTTAGCACATTTCGGACGTGTACCATGTTGCCCGCTTACAATTAAATAAAAACCCGTCCTTTTCAGGGCGAACAAAACAATGTTACCAGTTAAAGAGTTTGTTAAAATATTATTTTTATCATACACAGATAAAAAGAAACATTGAATTTTCTGCCTTATCTAATGCACATAAAGGGAATGCTAGATTTGGCAGAACATTATAGGATATTTCATGTAAATTTAAGGCGAGATAACGCCAGAATCAAGCCTGTTGTATGCAAGATTGCAAACATTGTTGAATGCAAACATTGTTTACGTTTCCTTTGGCTTGCAATTAAACGAAGCGAAATTTTATACAGCTTGTTAGAATCAATAATTTTTATCTGTGTAAGATAATCGACATTTTCATTACAACGCATGGTGGTAATGTTACTTGCATTATCAAGAGCGGATGAAGTGGCTTGAAGCTGATGCTGCTTATCTATATGTAAATCCCGATTTTCTCTGTTCTGACAATTTCACAGGGTGATTACCCGCCAATCATTCAGGCCACCCTGCTACTTGAGAAGACCGAAAGTCCAATTTGATCCTATGTTCCCCCGATAATTAATACAACCTGTTCTTTCTGGGCGACCAAAACAATTTTCCCAATAAAAGAGTTTGTTAAATTAATAGTTTATCTTGAGCTAATCGACATTTTCACTACATGGCGTTACTTCAACATGACATTACTCACAGAGGCCGGAGAAAATTCAGGCCATCATGGCTACTCGAGAAGACCCTCCCCCCTCCCCCAACAATTAATAAAAGGGTCCTTTTCAACACAATTTTTCCCAACTAAAGAGTTTGTTTAATTGATTGTGAGAAGAAACAGAATATAGAAGAAATAAATTAAATTCTCATGATATTCTAGCTATAGTGTAAAGACATTTGAAGATAATATCTTTACTGATTTAAACTCTTCTAATAATAATTTCCATTATTATTAAAATAATAACAATAATTCTTATTATTATAAGAATATTAAATAAAATTATATACATATTAATTATCATATATACATATAAATTGTTTTCACTATTCATTTCGATATGAATCACCAGTAGAAGAAATGAGCGGGAATATCACACTCGCGCCAAAATACCACATCACGTGATACGTGGAGCGTATTAACCAATCAGCAAACAGATCGATAACGTCGATCTAATATATCAGTAATGGACACTGAAGTTCTGCTGGTTGTGGTGTACATTTCACCAGGAACAACTACCAAGAATTTAAAAATTGTTCTTGATTCGCATGTTGTTCAGGTATGCTGCGCCAGATACGCCAGTTGTGTTGACCGGAGACTTTAACATTGACGTTTCCAAAAATGAGAAACATAGATTTTCTATACATTAATTGTTATGTTATTTATTCTCCGTGCGAGGAGTAACGATTATGATGTAGAAGGAGATGTTCGCTCATCACCATGAGGCACAAAAGTGAACATTAATGTTTTTGACTAGAATGAAAGATGTGAAAGAAAGTGTTGAAAGTTCCGTCAGAGTACGGCGGTTAGGAAATCTAACAGATGTTTTGAAAAATGAGCAAAGGGCATGTATCCAATGGTACTCGAACCATGGACGTCAATCTTTGCTTAACTCCCACTGCGGGGTAGGTTGTAGCAACGGAACAAGTCCGCCATTTCAACAGGCAAAAATTGACGCATGGAAGAGACGCTCATGTACCACTGTGGCTTGTATGGTTGTTCTAGCGATCTATTGTAGTGCACTCTGTTTATTGATGCGCACATGGGAGAGGAACTCTCTCCTTTTTTTGTTTGTTTGATTAACACCGACTGACGATCACTAAAGTTAGATTTCCTGCCTGCCGTACTCTGACGGAACTTCAACACTTTCTCTTCATATCTTTTATTCTGATCCAAAAACGTTAGTGTTCACTCTTGGTACTCATGGCGATGACAGACATCTCCTTTTATAATAGATTTTCTAGATCGCCAAAATGCAATATGCAAAAACATTTAAAATTTACTTTAGCAAACCTTCGGAATGAAGCAACCACACTTGGTGGTTCTTGTATAGATTTAACGTATGTTAAAAATATCGGCAGCAGAGTTGCAGACGATATTGTTCATATTTTTTCGTATCATAGACCTATATTTGTCTGTACTCGCATTCGAAGCACCGGAACCATTAAATCAACAGGTAGCCGATATTGTTGAAAATGAACTGGAATGACAACATCTACCCATTCGACAACCAACCATCACCTAGCGCTGGACCATTGTCTGTACTACTCGGACCATAAACAACAAACGACAAAATACCAAAGGCTCTTTTCAGGGCCACTAAGGAGTTCTAAAGAGTTGAATTCAAGATTTTCATACACAGTATTAACGCTCCTAAAACACCTAGAGACTATTATTATATGCTTTTCTTCCATGGAACAGAACCAACAACAACGACCACCCATTCTACTGTCTACCAAATCATCATCTGGTACTCGACAATCTACTCGGATCATTCCAGAACAGCGAATAACTGAATACCAAACGGCCTTTTTGGGAGCCACTTCAAAAGTTATAAAGGGTTGACTATATTAATTTTCGTGGAAAACTAAAATCTAATAACAGATGGTTTGATGAGTCTTTAGACTGAACAAAATATAGTAGATATTTATTAATTCTATTCCAATTCCTCCACATCAACAAGTAGTCCTACGTTGACTTTGCGAGATATGTCACTGACATATCTCACCTTTCGTTTTTTACGCGCGATGAAAGTGTATCGGGACGTTACTAAGCGTTTTTTGTAGGCTGCTTAAATCGCATGGGATCAAGCGGAACTTTGTCTACATGACCATCAAGCGATACAAGGAGAAGTCCTCTACCGATATCCTTAGGCTCAGATGACCCTTTGCCCGCCTTGCGCTGATCAGGCTCTGGATACGGTTCCCCTTGAAGGGCCGTGTCAACTCTCGCATGGCCTCCTTGGTCGCCTTCAGGCTTGCATAGATAACCATGGGATCACAATAGCGGCTACTCCACGTGGGCTTGGATAGCGGCTAGAAGCGGACCCAATAAAATGGAGGAAACTACGAAAACCCAGGAGAAAGCGAATCCGTTCGCTAAAGGCGGCCTAGTGAGGTCTCCACCGCGTAAAACGGTGGGATCTGGCGTGTCCGACACTTGCGGAAATGCTACGGCATCGCTAGGCGTGGCCATGGAAGGGGCAAGGACTCATCCGGGCCATGGATAGCATGCGAGAAACCCTTCCTAAAATGATGGAGATGTCCGAGCAATTGGATGTGATTATTGACTTTACAGTACTGGAAAAAATAAAGTGCTCACCAAAACGAATAATCTTGAAGGGTGACACCCTTTACACATTCAGAGAAAACCTTGAGCTGTATTCGACATAATTCATCTTATTCTTCCGTTTTATCGTTTCGTGCAAAGAAAATAATAAAAATCTAGGACTGGAAATTTATATCTTAATTTTTATTGAACCTTTTCTGTTATCGACTGGAAAAAATAAAGTGCTCACAAGAGAAATTGTAAAGAAAACACAGTATATAAAGCTTTTAGTATTTAGTATGTCCACCTTTTGCCTGGATCACTGCTTGTAGACGTCGTGGCATGCTTTCGACGAGGTTGTGCAGATATGTTTCATCGATGTTCTGCCACGCTTCATTTAAAGCTTTGAAAAGCTTGGTTTTATTCGTCACTTCGCCTTTATCCACCTGTCTATCAAAATCGACCACAAGTTTTCAATCGGGTTGAGGTCGGGTGATTGTGGTAGCCATTCCAACATTTTATGCGATTTACTTTGAAGAACGCAGTTGACTTTCGTGCTGTGTGCTTTGGGTCATTGTCCTGCTGGAAAATGAAGCTTTCCTCAAGCCCCATTTTAAGAAGCGATTCCTCCAGATTTTCATTGATTATATCAATGTAACGATCAACAGTCATGATACCTTCGATTTCCACGAGATTTCCAACGCTGGACCACGAGAAGCACCCCAAACCATAATACTTCCGCCACCATGTTTTACAGTTTTCTGCACGTTCTGATCCAATAAGCGTTCTCCCGACTTTATCCAAACACGAGGGCGCTGTTTCTTGCCAAACAGTTCAAATTTGCTATCATCAGACCATACCACTCGTTTCCAGAATTCTACGGGCTGTTCCGCATACTTTTGAGCAAATTTCAATCGTTTGATTCTATTGACTTTTCTGATTAGAGGGCGTCGACTTGCATACTTGCTCTTTAATCCAGCTTCTTGCAGCCTGTAGCGAATAATTCTTTCGGATACCTTCAGATTCAAGTTCTCACGTATAGCTACGGCTGGTTATTGATGAGCATCTTCTTGCTTCTCGTACGATTCTCGAATCTTCGCGTGGTGACGTAAGCCGCTTTCTCCCACGACCTGATTTGTCTGCCACACTTCCACATTGTTCGAATTTCTTCCATACCTTCCTTACACCAGAGTAGCTTAAAGCATACTTAGCAGCAATCTTCCGGAACGATTCATGGTTCTGGTGGTCTCGAACGATGAGTTTACGGATTTTGAGGGGATTTGCTTACTTTCCATCTTAAAACACGGATAACGAACAAGTAAAACGGGGAAAAATTGTTCTTGAATATACCGCGCATAAACAACAATAAGAGGATATGTCAATATCAGCGACTGGGAACGAACAAAACACAGTAAAATATTATAAGGTAAAAGTGAGCACTTTTTTTCTTCCAGTTCAAAAACAACTCAATTTAAGTAAAAAAAGTTTTTTTTTGTATTTCAAGAGAAAAGTAATTTTTTTTTCTACAAAAACTGAAAGATAACGCAAATTAAGTCAACTTTGCGGAAGAAAGCTAAATAATATAATCAAATTTGATGAAGTTATGAAGCAATGATATAATTATTTCCGGGTGAGCACTTTATTTCTTCCAGTACTGTACGTCATCGCTCAACAACATTGCGAAGGACCTCAAACTGAGCCTCCTTAGGCTACGCATGGCAGTGCAGGCTGTATTCAAGGAGAGGGAAGAGCTGGAGGCTAAACTCCTAGCTGAGCAAAGTGCCAAAGAATTGGCATGGCTAGCAGCCACTGAAAGAGCGCGGAAGATAGCTCCAAAGCAGACCCAGACGGAAGAATCCGTCTCGGGCGGAGATTCCACCCCATTTACCATGGGAGCGGGAACCTCCAAGTGGACTATGCAGTCCCCGGGTGAAACGGCACCTGGCGCTTCTATGAAGTGCATAGTGTCGGAAGCCCAGTAGGGAAGCGAACCTACGCGAACGTGGCGGCGGGTTCAGAGGGTCCATCCTCGCGACCAGCTAAAGGCGTGACATCCACCTCGCAACCGCCGAAGGAGGTCCGAGCGGCAGGGCCCTTACGACAACAACCACAGTTAGCACAGAAGCACACGGTAGTGCTAAGAGGGGGATGAGCGATGACCCCAGGCGTGCCAGGGAAAGCCCCTGGAATAAGGTCGGGGAGAGGGGAAAGACAGGCATTAGGTGAGGGTGTGGAGGTATGCGCCCTCGTCTCACAGGTGGTGATCCAGTGCAAGAACCTGGATGAGATCACTGAGGCAGACGAGATCTCCACTGGATGGATGCAGAACATTCAAAGGCTTCAATTCCAAGTTATTTTGTATCATTTGGTATTCCTTTCGACGTATCAAATCGGATAAGTTCCAGATTCAATGGCAGCTTTTTGCAAAGAGAATAGACACGTTTCAATAGCTTCATGACCGATCGGTCAAAACCCATCGTTACCGATGCTCCATCTTATTCAAACCTACAAGCCTGTTTTTTAATTGGTGCCATCGATCTGGAACTGTTTAACAATTGCGCTAAATATTCATAGGTTTTCGCACTAAACGAATGCAAGAAAATACTTGCAAATTGGAAGAGCAGTACTTTTGTAGAAATCCCATCTGAAAACTGCCGAACTTTGTGGAGCAATCTCTTGAAGAACTTTGAAACACACATGTCTCCAGTGGAATCATTTAAGATATTATTGAAATATTTTCTGGAGAACCTATATATGTAAGAATCCATGCAGACATCTTCGACAAAACTCAAAGAATAGTACTACAAAAACCCTTTGCAGGAATCCGTGCAAAAAATTCTTCCTAATGTTCTCCAACATATCAGGATTTTCTCCAAGAATTACGGCACAAACTACCTTATACACAGATAAAAAGAAACATTGAATTTTCTGCATTATCTAATGCACATAAAGGGAATGCTAGATTTGCCAGAATATAATGGGATATTTCATATAAATTTAAGCCAAATAACGTCTGAATCCAGCCTGTTGTATGAAAGATTGCCTATATTTTTGTATGGCACCTGCAAAGTTTCAAACAATTTCGTTGTTTACGCCTCCTTTAGCTTGGATTTAATTGATTGATATTTTACACGCTTGGTAAAATTAATTATTTTTTTCTGTGTAGCTAATCTTTTGTATCTTTTGTTCCTTTCGTATTGGACGGCAATTGTAAGTTCCTGGACGTTGATACCAGACTAATAATTATCAAATATGTATTCTTGTGACGATCACGTTTGACGCTGAAACATTCACAGAACGATGATATGGAGAGTACTCAGACTTCATCCAGCCGGTTTGATGTGGATCCTTTATCGCAACTGACATTTCTAACTAAAGGGCGAACACGAAATTATTGCGGCACCGAAAATGTCATGCCAATTTTCTTATAATGTTAAGAATCAAACCAAAATTTTATGGGTAGTTTTATACATATATTTACTTCAAAAATCAAAAGAAAAGTTAATCGATGGAGCCTTGAGTGTAAAATTGAACGCATTTTCGCTTGATGCCCTCCATCAAAGTCTTAACAGTGTCATCCGGTACCAGTTTCTCAGTTTTTTTTCCATTTTCTTAACATGTCCTTCTCGTCTTTGACTGTCTTCTTGCTCTTCCGAAGTTCCCGCTTCATCATTGCCCAGTACTGCTCCACCGGGCGCAGCTTCGGACAGTTTGGCTGATTCATGACCTTTGGAACAAAATGGACAGAATTGGCCTCATACCACTCCAGGACACTTTTAGAATAGTGGCATGATGCCAAATCTGGCCAAAATAGCGGAGCTTCGTCGTGCTGCTGCAAGAACGGCAAAAGGCGCTTCTCGAGGCACTCAGATTTATAGATCTCACCATTTACTGTGCCCTTTGTCACGAAGGCTCACTCCTCAGTCCGCAAGAGCAGATGGCCTGCCAAATGAGATATTTGGAGGCGAACTTCGACATTTTCTTCTTTTTAAATATGTCGTCCACAGAGAACTTGCTCTTGCCGGTGAAAAACTCCAACCCCGGAATTTGCTTAAAATCGGCTTTTTATATACGTTTCGTCGTCCATCACACAGCAGCCATATTTTGACAGCATCTTCTCGTAGAGCTTCCGTGCCCGAGTTTTAGCCGTCGATTGTTGCCGCTCATCGCGGTTTGGAAGTTCTGTACCTTGTATGTATGTAGTCCAGCTCTCTTCTTTGCATTCTGGACGTAGCTCTGCGACATGCCGATCTTTTAGCCAAATCATGGCTTGAGACGTTGGGATTTGCTTTAATCAACCGCTTCACCTTTCCCTCCGTCTTTTTGTTCTCCGGTCCCGGTTTTCTTCCATCTCCTTTGCCGTGGTCCAACGTCAACCGCTCCTGGAACCGCTTCAACACTCTGGAGACGGTTGAATGGTGAATGTTCAACATTTTTCCCAACTGCCGGTGCGACAGGTCAGGAAATTGCAGGTGTTTGGAAAGAATTTGTTCTCTCGACTCGCGTTGGTTCACCTCCATGTTCGTTGAATCGAAAAACATGACTTCGAGTTTGACAGCATGTAAACAATACACATCAATGGAGAAAGTGTGCAAAATTTGGTTGATTTTTACCCAATGGTAAAAAGTTATGCCCTGTTGAATGTGTCGCAATAATTTCGTGTTCGCTCTTTAAATACGACTTTTAGCCTTACGAACGCACCTACACATTCATATGTGTATCACCTTTTATTTCCTAGCCAGCAGTGACCCAAATCAATCAGACAGCCACAATGCCACACATGTTCAGCACTAGTGGGGCCACTGAAATTCGCACAAACATAAAACACGGCTCGCCAAACTGCTGCCATGGTCGTTAATATGTTCTGCACCGAGTGTTGACAGCACCCGCGCAGTTCCCGCATTGACCTTCAAGAAAAACACAGAACGTTTATAACTAGAAAATGACTTTCAATTCTGTGGCCCCCCCCTAAGATATGTGAACCTTCCCACGAGTAAAGTTTTTTTTTGTTCTGTAGCCCGCAATCGCGAAGGTAGGTGTTCTTGGTGTAGGAACTATTTTTGAACCAGTTTGAACCTGTCCGCTGCGCCAAAGCTGACCGCCAATTCAAGCACCTGCTCGGCTAGCGACTAGAACTGGAGGCTCGCGAAGGCAAGTTCACCAACATGGGAAATATGCAAGTGGCCTACTTTTGACACGTACTAGACAATGCCAGGAAGCGATCGGTTTTGACCCCAACGGTCTCTGGCCAACTTCACCACCGGATTGCCGGCGTTTTTTAGTCTACGTCTGTTTTTTGCTTTTCAAACGCTGAAAGCGCGAACTGCAAACGATAGGCTCATCCTCGCCAAATTCAAATCGTCGGAAAACAATGGAGAGGCTAATATTTCGTTTGATAGACACCAGCCTCGAACGCGGAATTCGATTTTGGCGCTGACAAGCAATCGGAAGTACTCTTCACCGCCTGCTACGTCGCTCGTCCGATTCGATTTCGAAAACTAAGTCAACAGTGCAGTTTGCTTTGCCACAACACTAACCTGCAGCTCAACTGTAGCTGCCACTATCGATTGAAACACGCCACTCGGAGTGGTTGGGAATGAATCGCAGGAAATGGGAAATTTATTAGCGGCATGGATTTCAGCTGGTGGTATTCAACTTTGCCAAGACCATCATCGATGCCGCCAGTGCCAGCGGACTGACTGGGGTTCATGGTTGGGAAACAAAATATATATATTGCTTGCCAATCAATACCGACAGCAGCATTGTGGAAATGATGGTAGATTTCCATTCCATACGGGGAAAGAATGCAACCCTTCCTGAGGGTCGGGAAAAATGACAAGGATTAAGTCGATGGTTCTTAGTGGTCCAGTAGGTTTGGATTTTTTTAATGATTATTTTTAATTAAATGAAACGAAATAAAATGACCTCGGGGTAAAATTTAATGTGGTGGATATTTTTATGAAAGTTCTCGGAAGCTTATTATTTTATATAAATATTACGTAGTTGGAGACTTCGGTTGGTGTTAGATGTCGTGAAGATAAATGGAACCACTTATGGTGCAACTATACTTTGGGTACACTTGTGGGTAAAGAATGTAGAAGAGCACGTTCGATTTTAAATAACTATAAAACTATCTTTATTTCATCGACTACGTTTCCTTTTATAGTTTGTCTAACAATTTAATTCATTTAATTCATTTAATTCAATAGAAAGCATGGTCAATAATATTCAAATACAAAAGAGCCGGAAACTATTCTGTTAGCAGTATGTGGGGATAAAATGCGGCTTTGGCGGCGTACTTTTCGTGTAAGGAGTGTATCGAAAAGTAGTTATAAACATTCGATGCGTTATTACGCATAAACTACTGTATATATTTTTAGCGTGTAAGCGCCATTTGCTTTGTTTACATGTCAAAAATGATTATTCGGTTCATTCATTTCCGTTGATAAAGTTGTATTCAAAATGTCGCGAATTGAATTTGAGACTAAAAAGAAAATTCTGCACACTTGGTGCACCGAAAAGGGTGTTACTTACAACCAGATAGCGAAAAGAGTAAATGTTCACCCGGCAAGTGTAAAACGCATCATCGAAAAGTTTGGTAAGGAGTGCTCCCTCAAGGATTTACCAAGAAGTGGCCGGAAACCCGGCTCCAGCAACCCCGATTTGGACCAAAAAGTTGTGGATTATATTCAACGGAACAAATCTGCCTCTACTCGCGATCTAGCCAAGAAGTTCAGGACCAGCATCGGAATGATTCAACGAATCAAGCGCAGGAATGACTTGAAGACGTACAAAAAGCAGAAAGTGCCCAAACAAACTCCGGAACAAAGTCTCGTGCCAAAACCAGGGCTCGAAAGCTGTACAGCTGCATTTTTGGACAATGTCGACCAGTGCATTTTGATGGATGACGAAACATACGTTAAAGAAGATTCAAGAACGCTACCGGGGCCGCAGTTTTATACTAAATCTGTTGGGGAACGTGTGCCAACCGCAGATACGACTGTTGCGATGGAGAAATTCGGTCAGAAGGTGCTCATTTGGCAAGCTATTTGCACATGTGGCTTGCGTTCTTCAATTTTCTATACAAAAGGAACTATAAATGCTGAGATTTATCAAAGGAATGTTTGAAGAACAGGTTGCTACCATTGTATAGAAAGCACCAGTCCCCTCCTCTCTTCTGGCCAGATTTGGCATCGGCACATTACGCCAAATCCACTCTACAGTGGCTGACGGAGAATAACATCAAGTTCGTAGAAAAAGACATCAACCCACCAAACTGTCCCCAGTTGCGACCGATCGAACGCTATTGGGCAATAGTCAAGCGTATATTTAAGAAGGATGGTACAGTGTCCCAAAAACATGACCGATTTTAAGAAAAATTGGGCAGCGGCATCCAGGAAGTGCACAAAGGTCACTGTGCAGAATTTGATGGCAGGTGTCAAATCAAGGTACGGGCATTCTACAGAAATGAACATGATGACTAGTTTTTCCGTTTGGATCTTTTGTAAACATGTTAAGCTATAATAAACTGAAATAGTATGTTAATTTTAACCATGTTTTCATGCCTATTTTATTATTTGGAAGTTTATAACTACTTTTCGATACACTCCTTATATGATGCGATACAGAAAATGTTGCGTGGTGGATGTTGCAGAGATGAAAATATTCACAGAACGGTCACAAACGTTGATTTGGGTCCATCGTTGAAGGGTCCATCGTAAGGTGGAGATAGCGATGGTCTGATCGAACCATTTCGGATGAACACATTTTTAGACGAGCTGAGATCGGGGTGCACAAACACATTACCACTTCCTTGCTAAGCCGTATCGGGTGGTCTCAGTTTTCGCATAACATTTCGGTAGATCGTTCGCAAATCAGATGTAGTTGTGATGCGGCGATTTTCCCCCAAAAATTCGCAGGGAATCCGAAGAGTAGTCCCATGAACCAATTCTGTCGGTGATGCACTGATCTGCCCTGGGATGCATAGTTGACGTAACCACCATCGGTATGATTGTTGAGAAAACGTGTGTTTCCAGTTTTAAGCTGAAATGCAATGTATACCAACAATTATGGACAAATGTTCTGTCCAGTGATGAAGCTTTACCCATTAAGTGGGCCAGCAAGATAATAAGCATAGTTTCAGTTGTTTATCGTCTTTGAAACGCATACGCCAACTTATGCGAATATGCCTGTATTATTGAACGTTTATTCTTATAGTTTGGCGTAAAAACCAGGCTGCTATGCTCTGAATAATTTGTCGTACATTGGCCCTCGCCGATTGGTTTCACAAATACCAACGAAAAGTTTCAACCAGCATAGCTCTACTTAAAATAGACGATATCTAGTATTGGACTTATCAGTCTAGAAAATGTTCAACTATTTCAAAGAGCGTCAGTTGAAAAAAAGCAAGAATGTTGCAGCTACAGTTTCTACTGTAAGGTGTTGAGAGACCTGAACATAAAATTTACCAACTGGGGCATGAAAAGCGCGAACGTTATCAAGCCCATCGTGTTCATGAAGAGTAGACGGGCACGCTGCTAAAGCTGACGATAATGATCAGGTACATCAACAAACGAAGTTCAATGCGAGTTGTGTTTGAGTTGAAGGATCCCCTGACCAGAAGCGTATAACATAAAAATAACAAAATTATAACAAACCTTGTTACGACTGGTTGATTATGATATAAAATTTAGTTGAAAAAATTCATCCTGAATAATTGTAAAACATACTTATAACAAACTATGATTTAATGCCGAGGGAGGCACTAGCTGCGTCAATGCAGTGAATTAATTTGCTTTGCAGGAGACTGGTATGATTTTGCTTCATCGTAATGCAAAACCATGTTACAAAAATTTGCTTTGTTTATGTTATATGTATGTATCATAGTTTGCTATAATTTTGTTATATCTAGAGTATCTTTTGTAAGTGAATTTCGGTTATTTTAACAACATCCATGATCTAAATTCTAACAACCACAATGTAAAGATTACAGATTTAGAAGAAAACCAAGATTTTTAATTTTTTTGAAATTGCTTGTCCACTCAAAAACATCAAGTTTAAAAAAAATGAGAGCTTTGTAGAATTCAACTTCATGCCAATTCTACCTCAGTGTGCTGTTTTAGGAACATGACGAAGAGCAACAATTGACACTGCAAATAACAGTTACAGATGACAGTGTGTGTGTGTGTGTGAGTTTATCCAAAATTATTTGTCTAGAGCGATTCCACGAACAAGTGGGAAATTTTTCCAGTTTTTATTTTTTGTATTGTTTGATTTGCATGAAACCTTGCATACAAGTTTTTGGGGAAGAAAAACGCCGTTTTGCATACTTGGTTCGCCATTTTGAATCAAGCCTATTACTTAAGAGAAGGGCCTATGAAGAATGCACATGATATCTTCAAAAAATTGTATCTCGGAAACGGTTTGTCCGATTGGTTTGGTGTCTTTTAGGCGAAGTTTAAGGCAATTGTTGGTGCTATATGGAAAAAATATGCACGGTAAAAAAAAAGTTTGGTTTTTGTGTTTTGAACTAAAATATAGATTTGCCCTCAAAAGTTACATGTCAACAATTTTTTAATTATTCTTATGTTATAGCTGACTAAAAATGCTATTTAGTGCACAGTGGGTTGTGTTGGAGAAAAATAACTTACAATGAAAAAAAATTTTTTTTTTTAAATACAATTTTCAAAAAAGCTATTTAAAATAGTCAAAAAAGTTTGTCACCCTAATTTTATGAAAGTACATCAAATTTGCAAGCAAAAATTGTAACATTTTTCTAAGATGCACCGTTAAGAAGATATTACTGATTTAATATTGATTCAGTTTCAAAAGTATTTTTTTCGGAAAGATTGGAAAATTTTGAGTTAATATGACACTGACAACTTAAAGATTCGAGTGAAATTCTCTGCCTTTAAAAGTATTTTTTGAAAAAGAAACAAGTTACAAAAATTTCACTATCAGGAATAATGATTTCTTCAAGTAATTTCTGGTGCGTTGTGCTGGAAAAACGTGCTAACAAGTATTAGATACAGGCAATTAGATACCAGTTCAGCAATGTACTACGCGGCTGATTGGTGGAAGTTGTAAACATGGTCTTTGTTGGAACTACAGTCCACCATGGCCACGCTGGCCATAGTCGAGGCCTAGCTCCGTCGATGACCTCGTTTCTTAATAATAAATAAAAAGAACGCAGTCTTAGTCACCTTCCATCCTAACTAGACGTCTGCCGACTGATACCTCAATCAACAACCGCCGCACGCTTTGTTCATTCCAGGTATATACAATTTACAATCTTCTTCAATAACAATA
>JASCZW010017764.1:0-16548 GCA_034211315.2 Aedes japonicus
ACTAACTTTTTATTTGAAACAAAATTCCACTGATTCACGTGAACGTGCTGAAACAAACACAAAATGATTTTAGTTTGACGTTTAACAATCTGCTCGCGGCGCTCGATTGACAGATTGCTCCAGGTTTGCTTAAAGTTCAGCAATTTGATCGGTGATAGCTGAGTTCCAGTAATCGATGCAAGCTGTTGCTGATTTTCAGTAAATGGTCGATTTGCTGAGAGCAGTTCAGCAATTTGTTTTGCTGAAACTTGTTTCTGATTTTTGGTGTGTTGGTCCAGGTCGGAAGGAGAATGGCGTGGGCACGGAGGCCATGAATAAAAGTGATATAGCATTTCAGGCTACTGAAACAGGTGCATTCATTTCGAGATTTTGGATCATAAGTGGAATTTGTGAACCCATCCCAAATAGATGTCACTGTTCAGAAATCACTCAGATTTGAAGCTTCGAACAAAAGATGCGTATGTTCAAATATCTCCTCAGAAAGCAGTTAATATATTGATATTGAGCATGTTATATCGAAGAGTCATTTGGCTATGTTGAATATTGCGAAAAATAAATAGATTTATTTGTAATGAGTACGCAAAGATTGTCACTATTGAAGATTCTACATCAAACTGCTATCTCAGACCTAAGTCTACATGTATTCATAACACTACCGCATTCCCCCCGAACTATAGACACTCAAGTAATTGACCGGACATAGGCCGCCATGTTGTATCCAAAACGAACATTTCCCATACGATTTGACAGTTGTTTTGGATACATCCATTGTGTCAGAATCACGTTGTCCGGTCTATTACTTGAGTGTCTATACCACAGGACTGAAGCGTCTATAGTATATATATACCACGTATATATACCACGAACTCCCGGATGGTCTTGTGGCGAAGACATTGTTTATTCCTAGGTGTGCGACACTCATCCATTCATAGTGGATAAGTTTGATTTATGCATGATTCTTTTATTTTTTCACAATAGCTCTCATTAATATAAATATTGTGAAATAATGTCTGCTACTTTCGATTATTCTCGATTTCATCTGATTCGATCGGATTTCATCCGATAAGGTCGTTAGAGTCACGATTTTGATCAATTTTACTTGATCGTGTACGTTCATTATGGCAGCTACGAAAATAAACAGATTTGTTGTTTGATTCTACCAACGCTTATATGGCTTGTTTCAAACAAATTTTAGTATGATTTAAACTGAATTGCTGTTTGAAACAAACAAATGAAATCTGTTGAAACAACCAACATTTCCGTTTACAATCCCTACGTTTTTCCTGAAATTTAAAGAATATTCTCGTTGCAGTTCAAACCGGAAAAAATCACTCGTGCAAATTAATTTAACTGCATTTCCATATAGCAGTAATAGTGATCCTCAGAGTACTCTGAGGATCACAAGCAGCAAAGTGTCGCATCTAGTGGAGCTGTGTAGAAAATCAGATGCGCCACAATGAAAATATCGAAAAATCGTTTGGCGCTAGTGGGGTTTTCCGGGTTTTAGCTTCACAGCTGCGAGTTTTAAGAATATAACAAATATTACTAATGGCTGACCCACACTTTATACGTTGCGGATGTGGTTTTTCCATCAAATGTACGTCAACGCAACGTATCAATTGTGGGTGACTTTTAAGGCCAGGCGCCCACTGATGTGGTGAAGGTGTGGCATCTGCCAGCATTTCAAAATACCTTGTCGAGGTTCGCATCACGCCACAAGACTTTGATTCGATAATTTGGCCAGGTATGTGATACCACACCACATCGCTGCGCTTTTCGCTACTTTTTCTGATTGGACAAGCTGACAGCCAATGTTGCCAATAAACACTTTAAACAAAATATACTTTAATAAGGTTAACCCACAATAATCGATGAAACTTTGCAAAAATCGACTATATCGAAATATCGGATGAAATCGTGAAAAATTGTCGATTTTCTTTCTAGCGATCAAGGCTTTCCGATTTTGGGTGTCACTGAATAAATCACATGCTGCGTTTGCTTTGCGAACACACAGGCGTCATTTACTATACTGGCAAATGCGCTTCGCCGAAGAATACGGATCACGACACAAAAGGAGACGATAAAAACTTGGCTCAGCGGACAAAACGATTATACATGAGTCGGGGCCCACTTAGTTTCATTTGGTATACACTAACTGATCCATTCACATTCTGTGTATGTTACTGATTCTGAATACGATGGGTCACAGGCTGTTACAGTTGGCGAATATAACTCATGAGAAAAACAGTTTAGTGCAGATTATTGGAAATGTGTGCTGTAACTTTTTTCGCAGCACAGCAGTAAATGTTTTTACCCTTCTATACATCAATAGAAGGGTATTAAGATCGCTTGAAAACTCGACCTTTATCCGAGGCCCACAGGGTCGAGTGTCATATACCATTCGACTCAGCTCGACGAACTGAGCACATGTCTGTGTGTATGTATGTGTGTGTATGCGTGTGTGTGCGTTACAAATAATGTCACATCGGTTTCTCAGCCATCTGTGAACCGATTTCAGTTATGTTGACGGCAAATGGAAGCTACAACATTCCCATAGAACGCTATTGATTTGTTTTTCATTCGGACATTTTGTTACGAAGATATGAACGAAACAGTACTTGAAGGTCTATTATAATAGTAATCAAACAGTTTAGTCTCCGATTACATACTGAGCTATTTGTGTACCGATTTTAGTTTTGTTGGTGCCAAATTAAAGCTATGAAATCTTTAAATAACTGGTCTAAATTTCATTATGATTGGATAATCCTTCATGGAGATATGACCAAAACAATACCTGAGAGCACATAATTGTGAGATGACAATATACTCGTTGCAGTGCAAAACCGAACAAGATCAATCCCACCAATCGATGCCGCTTGCATTCTATTGTGTCGCATCTGTTGCGCTGTATAGCACATAAAGCGGACTAGCCACACTATGCGACTGTATAGAATTAGAGCAGCATCGATTGGCTCGAGTGGTCTGGTTTTGAACTGCAACGAGTATATTCGAAAATTACACAAAGTCTCCATTTACTATTTTCAACGAATATGTATTTATTAAGCATCTTGAATCCATATCGATAATAAAATTGACGATTATATGAAATTGCTAATATTTATGTTATTTCTCCTTTTATATAACTAACAGAAACATGTCATTAAAGACTATTAATGGTTATATTTTAATCACATCGATGAACAGTACGTTAAGGATTGTCGAACGGTACCATTTTTAAACACAAAATATGACATATCGAATATTCCTGGACCTTCCTGGAATTTCTGATGATAATATGTACCCAGTACCATATTGGCCACATTTGAGTACGTAATTCTGATAAAGTGTAAGAAGGGTTCAGTCGATGTGGATTATTTCAGGTTTTTATTTATCAGTTCGTTTATTTGTTAGGCTCAGGCATGTGTTCAATATTGTTATTAACAATGTTTTATTATTGATTTTAGTAAAAGAGCGGTGCCAATTACTCGAGGATAGCTCGAGGTTAATAGGTCACATCATCGTTTGGAAGGGGCTAAGCAGGTAACTTATTTAACAGCAGTAAATGGTTATATGAGACCTTTAAAGATTTGTTTTGTATGGGTTACGTGGATTCAAGGTGGGGGCTAAAAATTCAAATTGATTAACTAGACGTTCGGCTTTCACAGCACTCCTGTCGACGAAGTCCAGTAATTCAGGTGCTATAGTTGGTTGGCGAGCCGAGCTGACATAAGATTGGGATGGACCGCAGTAGTAGCTCAGACTTAATTGACCGACGACGGAAAGAGCGTCCGTTTTTGCACCGATAGGGAAATAAAGGCACACGATCTAAGGGCGATCCTGTTTTTCGAAATTATTGCCTATCTGACGATATTTCGCTGTATAGTAATTTGGTAATTTGAATTATACTCTTTAATATTAAAATTTAGATTATATAATAATGTTACAAAGAACCGAAAAATTGTTTGCTAGTCGGTTCCAGCAACACCTGCATTAATTCTATGAAAGGATTCCATCTGGTAGTATTCGGTACCGGGGGATACTTTTGTTAGTTTATCTTTAATCCATCATTGAATTCAGTTCTGCTGTACACACTTAGTTTTATATACTGAGGTTGGTAAATTTGTACTTGTATTTGTAGCTGAAAAAGTCAGTAAACTTTGAATCATCAGGACATAAAAAGTAAGGAAGATTATATTGCTGATTGCAGTTAAAAATGGACTCTGAAAAAAACAGAAAAAGTGTGATAAAAGTGCACGTTTACGTCAAATCGTTTCCTATCTTCAGTGAACTTATACCTTTCAGCATAAAGGATAAGTGCACCGAAGACAACAAAACGATTTGACGTAAACGTGCACTTTTATCACACTTTAAAATGCGCGAAAAGCACTTCTAGAGTCCAATCACAACTGCAACCAGCAATAAATATGTTATATTTTTTTATTAATAGATAATGTTGGAATGAAGCATATAGTGTAAATTTTGGAAGTATTTTTGTTTTCTTAAATTTTTAAGAATTATTTTCAAGTTTACCGAACTCATAAGCTGTTTGAAATTTTACCGAACAGAATTTTTGTGTAAGATTTAACGATTCTCACAATTTCTGTAATCGTCGTAAGAGCATCGCGTGTTCAATGTTTGTGGGATATTCAAATTGAAGTCCTCAATTCGAAAGAAAACTTTTTTCAAAGTGCGGTGAAATGCGAGGAGGATGCATAGCACTGTATGTACACGCTAAGATCAGTTTATCCAAATATGGGGGAAGAATACCAATAATTGCGAAAAGTGCACATACCCATTTATGGGTACGTTACTACCTCCCATATTTGAGTATTTTTTCCCATACAAATTTACTGAAATATGGGTATAGTCAAATTTACCCGTAAATGAGTATGGGCACTTTTTTGCGAGTCTAGGTAAACTAAGCTTAGCGTGTAAAGCGTTGTACTCAACATATGTTTGGAAGATTTAGAAGTACTAGTAAAATATTCCTAGAACACAAAATTACTCCTCAAATTCATGAGGAATTATAGATTTCAAAAGTATTTCGAGATGATACAAAACACTCAATAATATTTAAGAAGAATTTGCTATACTATACTATTGCTATAAGTATTCGATATTATTTGAAGAGTATTTAAGTACTTAAAAGTACCTAATCGTATTTTGACGACTATTGAAAGTAGAATTTACACGATATTGATGTTATTGGATGTGTTGATGAATTTAATGTAAAGTATGTAACAATAATTTGCATTCTATAAAATTTCGCTTGGTATGCATTGCAACAAAAATTTCATGTGGTGATCAGATATGTTATACACAGAAAAAAAAATCTGAATTTTCATTGTGATCTAAATATCAGAGCATGTAAGATTGTTTTTCATTCCACACGAAGCAGCAACTTGCATAAAATAGTCCTATCAACGACGCGCTTGTGCATACAACATTATCGACAATGTATGGGATTTCCCAGAAGTTTACATGATTCATAATGTTAATTTGTAAGTTTTATGACGCTTCATTTATGTGCATGAAAATGAACAGAAATTCACACAACTTTGTTGAGCTGTGTTGTTAAAAAAGTTAGTTAAAATTATTTTGACCCATTGAAACTGTTTTTGGTTTTCCAATATATATAAAATATAGTGAAAACAAATTTAAGCATAATAGAAAAGCGAACTTGCCTGTACAGAACGATATTATTAATAACCGCAAATCCTTCTTAGCAACGTCTTCACAGAAGTTGTTGGAGCCTTTTCTAATGCCAGGCTGACTATTGTTGTAATAGATTTTTATTTATATATTTTGAGACTTCATTAAGGGAGTCCGTCAGTTGATCAACGTAAAAGTAAAGAAAACATGTAACTAATAAATTCCACTGAATTACTGTTGATGATTTTCTCATCCAAATGGTAATTCGACTGTTGTATTTAACGTACTTAAGTCGATTCAAAATTAATATGGGATTTTACTGAATACGTAATAAAAAGCATAAGCTTCTACGCTAAGATAAAATAAGAAATATCATCGAAATGTATCCTACAAAAGCATAAACTTACAAAATTGCGATATTCTCTATGATAATGGGACGTATTTATGGGCATTGGTGGTACTTAAACTTGCAGTACATTCTTCGTTAATGACTAAATGTTTATCATGCGTCTTTCTGCCTATAATCAATATTTGTTGCTTTTAAAATTATTGTACTACAAGCTGAGGATCTACCGATCGAGAGAATTTTTTCAACCATCCTGTACTCGCGATTTTTGATTTATTACTAGGACAGGACACACTCTCATTCTGCCGCACTGTATATCATGATATTATGCATGGGCCAGTCCTGTCTCATATTCCTTACATTTCTAGACAAAATAGTCAAGAGGTCGAAAGTGACATTTGTAAACAATGACTTCTAGCGTATTTTTCTGTGATCTGCTTGCTCCTACAAACCAAATAGCATCAGAAACAGATACAGGGAGTTATTACCTTCCCGTTGATAGTGGATGTAGATGTCAGCAACCTGGAATTTTCAGGAAATTTACGTTTTAAGGCATTTTTTACAATTGTGAATTTCTTCCTTATTCCCCGCACGATGGCACTAAAAATGGTAAAAACATGCTACAGAAATATGTATAGTAAAATGGATATGAGCGAGCATGTATAGTATATGTATGATACATAAATTCATCCAATTAGATTAATCAGTTTTGATCATTGTAGAATAGTCACATAATCACATCACAACGACTTTAGGAAATGCTGAAAAACCTCCCTTCTCCTTGACACGTATGTTATTATTTTGAATTGCTTGCCACACTTTTCATAATCCCATGTTCGCTAAAAACGTAACATAATTGGCTCCAATCCTACAGTAAATTCCAAAATCCCTCTAAAAAAACTTAAATATTTGACCATAAATTAATCTCAATATGCCGCATCGGTCGTAAATGTGCCTCGTTCTTTGCTTGCTCCATTGTGTGCTCCGTTCCTCTCTCGGAAGAACAAAGGCACGCGCGATTCAAAGCTGTGTGTAATCACTGAAGCCGGTGCCCAGCGATCATCATCGATCAGTGTGTACAAGCGACAAGTATGGATCATGGCTTCGAGTATTCAGACAGTGCAACAGCCACCGAATATTCATATTCGGTTACGGTTACTGAATCTGAACGAATTTGCGATGCTATGTTCACGAACGGGTGGCAGTCTGACACACTATTGTTCACTAGTGTCATGAATGATTTCCAAGCCCTGCTTTCCAATCGACCAGTTTTGAGGTCATCGCTAGAATCGCTACTAGCGATTCCAGCGATGACCTCAAAACAGGTCGATTGGAAAGAGATGCGAATCGCTTATTACGATTTTGTTCGATAAAATACGATCATTGGGTTGAAGGAGATTTTTTTAGAATATTTTCAATTTCATCCGGTTTGGACAAGACATTTTGATTACACATCATTTATTTTCTAAATCTGAGATAATCCCGAAGAGTCGCGCCCCTAGGTTTATTCTTATTAATGAATTTCTCTGACAACAGTCGCAACTTTAAAGGTCATCGCAGATGTGATGAATCACTTTATGTTCCCAAAAACAATAGAGAACGTAACGTTATAAACATAGTGGGAAAACTAATTAATGTTTTATAACCACAATAGAATTGACTTTTAGCTTCGGATCATGACAAAGAATCCCTACTCAGCCCTTGCGGCACGACAAATCAGCCAGTCCAGCGCAAGGGAAATGTAAAGTTATAACGAAAACATGACGAGCTTGAACCGCTACTCGCATTGCTCTTGAAGCTAGTGCCAATAGTTCTAGAAATTTGCAAAATCATTGGATGCCGGTGCTTTCCGGTCTTTATGTTCGTGTTTGTAATTACTAGTTTTGCGAATGTGTTGTTCATACTCATTATCAATGCTCCAATGGCCGAATGAAGGTGATA
The DNA here is from genome assembly GCA_034211315.2 of Aedes japonicus. NCBI lineage: Eukaryota > Metazoa > Arthropoda > Insecta > Diptera > Culicidae > Aedes > Aedes japonicus. Next base: position 7,940 of record JASCZW010017764.1, read on the forward strand.
GGCTAACACTACATCCCGTTACCCTACATCTTCTCCAGTGTATGAGTGTTACAAAATGCAAGTGAAGAATTAAAAGAATATTCAAATGGGTCATTGGTCAACCCAAGTAACCACAAGCATTATATTATTGCACTTATCGACCAAAATCGGTAATGCGGGATCGCATCTATTCAATAGTTGTCAAGTAATGAAGCGTTAGAATAGCTTAAGAATGTACCAATGCAATAATGGTACTTTAGCAATGGCTTATAGCATTACAAAAGATATAGCATTAGTTTGATTTTAGTGGGGCCCTTTTCAGCTTTAATTAAACTGCAATGATGCACTAGACGTAATACATATGCCCTATATATGCATGCTATTACAGCCTCGTGGTTACTTGGGCAGTTTGTCATTTAATTTGATTCTGTTGAATATAATTCAACGATAAAGAAGAATATAACTTGGACAAATCGTGTTGTAATTTTTTTCATGCTTCTTGCGACCGGACGACGAGATAAATAGCGGCAGACAAGTGATACAAGGGTTACACCGTTCACCGGTGTGTATCCTCTCATAAGAAGTATAATATGACATCTGTTCTATAGCTTTTGAAACAAAATCGAAACTTGTGGAGGCGGTTGTTCTTGTTGATATCCACGTGATCGCGTAGCTTCTAATTACTGCTGAACATATTCTGGCAGTACGAGATTTCCAACCTTCGATACCGCAAACCTTCGTCGGTACGCTCTGTTTATCCGGCTATGGTGTAGATTATATCCAGTGGATCCTCACTGTGTACTTTAGTAAATCGACAATACATCGATCAAAACTGGAACGAATTCTCGGGCAACGAAATGGATTGCGATGGTCTTCGAATCCATAACATCATCCTGCCCACTTAACTCATCACTCTCGTCATCTTCCGGGGAGTACAGAATTGCGACGCCTTGAAGAAAAAAGCACAAATTAAAACTAGAACCGAGAACGTAAATGCCATGATTTAATCTCACCTTCTTCTGCTGGTTCCATCGCTATTTGCCGATCTTGCTCATCGAACATGGAAAAATTATTCTTTTTTTTTTGACATTTTGTTGCGTATATCAATAAACTAACGTTGTGTTGCCAGAAAAACGGTTGAATTTAGTGGTGAAACTCATTTCATCACTTTATAAAGTTGCCAAAACGCCTCACATTTGTTCCACATGGTTATATTCACCATAAAATGTGGAGCAAATTGGAGCTTTCGAAAATTTGTAACAAAATGAGGAGTGCATAGAAAAAAAAGTTGTTAACGCAAATGTTATGAAATTCATTGCCTTTAAAGGAAAAATATAAAATGTGAGGGTTAGGTCTGACGAGAAAGGTCTATTGTGCATTGAGCGTTTGCCCAAAGAAAACCTTGTATATATATATATGTCGAATAAGAAAGAATAGTGGACATCCCTAATGTTTGAATAAATTTTGAATGTAGACTCTTTGGAGACTCTCTTTGGATAGATCTCACATTGTTTAGATGGTAAGAGTCAGTATTTGATTGATATAGCAAGAGATCGGTCCTTGTTGCGTTATTATTCGAATATTAAAGCTAACCATATATCCAGTAGAAGCCTGTTTCTTTGCTGAGAAGATCCGAAATAGTGGTCAGCTGTGGTCTGCGGTGGAAATCCTATTAAAAACTCACAAAATTGGGGGCTCAACCGGGATTCGCGATACACATGACCCATATGTGACGACAGTGATCGGATTGTCGAGTGATCAGCAGAGTAGGAGATAAAAATGGTTTCAGTGTAAACTCAGGCTTGAAAATCAAATTGAAGTCGAGTTAAGTGAAGGTCATATGAAGGTCGAAGAAAACAAGCGATTGTGAAAATTTATCATCAGTTTGCAAACAATAGAAGATTGAGCCTAGTGAGTCTAGTGGATTAGTTGTGTGATCTTTCGTAGAAGAGAGAACTTTGCGTTCAATGGAAACAAATACTACAGCAGAAAAACATTACCTGCAGAAGCGAACTACCCGAGCTATGAACTCGAGGTTCTAGCAATTGTATCAGCTTTGAAAAAGTTTCGAGTCTACCTACTTGGAGCATCGTTCAAGATCGTGACGGATTGCTCTGCGTTCAAAACGACGATGGAGAAAAAAGATATTGCTCCAAGAATCGCAGGGTGGGCACTTTTATTGGAAGAGTATGGCTATACACTAGAGCATCGCCCAGGTGTGCGTATGAAGCATGTGGACGCTTTAAGTCGTAGCCCAGCGGTCTACCTTCTTCAGAGCAGCGTGATCGAGCAAGTGAAAGCAAACCAACGCAACGATCAAAGACTACAAGCAATAATGAAGATTCTAGAGAATGGCGAGTACGGTGACTTTTTCTTGGACCATGGAGTGCTCTACAAACAGTATGCTGGTGGTAAACTTCTGGTAGTGCCGGGTATGATGCAAAATTCGGTGATTCGCCAAGTTCATGAGCAAGGACATTTCAAGGTGAAGAAGATGAAATAACTTATTCAGCGTGAGTACTGGATCAAAGGTTTGGAATCAAAATTGGAACGGTTCACCGAAAACTGCATCCCATGCATCTTAGCGGCTCGAAAGGCTGGGAAAAAAGAAGGACTGCTTCACCCTATACCCAAAGATGACTTTCCTCTATCAACATATCATGTTGATCATCTTGGCCCACTTAGGGCATCTAAGAAAAACTATCGTTACTTGTTTACTATTGTGGATGCATTCACCAAGTTTGTCTGGATTTACCCGGTGAAATCAACAACAACCGAAGAGGTCCTACAGAAGTTGGAAGTTCAAAAAGTTTGCTTTGGGAACCCCGCTAGGATCATTTCCGATCGAGGAGCAGCTTTTACTTCGGCCATGTTTGAGGAGTACTGTGAACGTGAAGGAATCCAGCATATTTTAACGACTTCCCCGCGGAAACGGACAGGTTGAAAGAGCCCATGGTATTATTGTTCCAGCCTTAGCAAAACTGTCGATCGAGAACCCGGAGAACTGGTACCGTCAAGTAGGATGCCTGCAGCGCTATTTGAACAATTCTTATCAACGCTCTATTGACCGGAGCCCATTCCAGTTACTGTTTGGGGTTAAAATGAGATGCACAGAAGATGTGCGGTTGTCCGAAGTAGTGTCGCAGGAAAATGTACAGTTGTTCGACGAAGAGCGAGAGAAACAGCGTGCTGAGGCGCGACTTAAGATATCTGAGGAGCAGCAGAATTGTAAACGGCAGTACGATCGCAAGCGTAGGGGGGCCAGCATCTACGAAGTTGGCGATTTGGTCGCCATCAGCAGGACTCAATATGGAACCCATTTGAAGATAGCCAAGAAGTTTTTCGGGCCTTATCGTGTAACGAAGCAGAAACGAAACGACCGCTACGATGTCGAAAAAGTCGGCCTACATGAAGGGCCGAATATCGACGAGTATTTTTATATATATATATATATATATATATATATATATATATATATATATATATATATATATATATATATATATATATATATATATATATATATATATATATATATATATATATATATATATATATATATATATATATATATGTATATATATATATATATATATATATATATATATATATATATATATATATATATATATATATATATATCTTCTTCTTCTATATATATAAAAATGAAATGCTGTCCGTTCGTGACAGCATAACTCACGAACGACTCGATGGAATTACTTGATTTCTTTTTCATTTGATTCGTCTTGAATCCCAACAGGTTTTTAAAATAAAAAATGTACGAAATTTTTTCGGGAAAGTAAAAAAATCATTTAAATTAAATTTTCACTTTGTATGGAAATATCATAATAGAAAACAACAACACCATCCATCGAGTTGGAAAGAGAAACCGTTGGAAAATTTTATAATGGCGTCTTAATTTACAAAAAAAGGACGAGAGAGGAGCGAATCTCTCATTGTTATTTAGGACTTTTTGAAAAATTATGCGAAAAACGATAATACACTGGAGTCGTTTATTAGTTTTGTTTTACGTGGTGTTCAGAATTCACGCGAGGAGATACCGTTCACTTAGATTTTGTCATTAACGCGTTTAAATAATTCTTTTTATTGCTTTTTAGGAGGTTTCGTAAATTACGGGTTTGTACGTGAATTTTAGGAGCTACTCAATTGTTTTTAAGGATTTTTTTTTCAGCGCACTCATTCCTGCGTAAAAAGCAACCTCACCCAAGTAACATTGCCAAAACCATCCAGCTTTACTAAGTTTTATTTAAGTTTTATGATAGCCACCAGAAATCAATTCGGTTTTATTATGGCAGCAAGAGATGCCAATAGGTTTCAAATTTTAGTCAAGTTTATAAGAACCTACACAGCTTTTTTACAACAATCTTAAAACCTTAACTTCTAAAATTTGATCCCTATCAAAGTTTTTATCTTGACTTTGTAAAATCATAAAATGCTGTTTTGAAATACCGTTTTAGGACTCATTCATATTATCTTATTATGGTCACTTGAAAAAATATTTTAAAACCATTTTTCTTCCAGTAAATGCATTAAGCGGCTAATTGGAAATTTGAAAAACTTTCAAGCGACCAGATAGTTTTATAGTAACCATTGCTAAAACTGTGATTTCTTGCAATCGCCATATTGGAATGAATGAAATAATTGAAATGTGGAAAAAAAAACACTAAATTTTAAATGTCATACAATTGAACTGTAGATCTAAGGCAAATTTCGGTATTCGTTCAGATAACCTTATTGAATTCCATCAATTTTCAGAAGTTTCTTGATTAATTTATCGAATATATTTCTTTAAATTTTGTTTTTGATGTTATAAACTCGCATAATTTCCGAGGCGCATTAATTTTCAGCCCTTATCATGCCAATATTCACCATACAATTAAATGCGCATATGATTTGGAGCATGATATGCTAAACAAAAAAACTCAATTTGTTTTATATATTTTGCTTTCAAACATAATTTCCCGCAACACTTGAGCTTTCTTCTTAGTAATTATTTACTGTTGAATGAATCAGAAAAGCAGAGAATCGAACAAAGCAGAACAACAAAAACCAACCACGATATCGCCGTGAAGTTTGACAGCTGTGGCCATTCGGCATTATCTTTCATAATAACATCTTTCACTAGAACATTTTCAAAATCTTTATGGTCTTGGAAAGGTTTTATTAATTTGTTTTCACAACCGTCTAAAGAGTGGGCCACTTTGTACACATTTCGGCTTTAAAGATGCATAGAGGAGGTGTTGGTGGACAAAACAGTTTTGAATGTAGTTTCATCAACAAAGCCGGGAGGAGCGCTATACGGCTGGAATAGAACTGAAATTGTTACTTGGGCAGTGTAAACGTGTAGGTTCACGTATAAATTGAAACGTTTGTATTGGTGATATCTCGCAGCGAGACGTAAATAGGAGTGAAGTTCGATGGAGAATGAGAGTATTAGTTTTTGTATTCTATGTTGAACTGACAGGTGTATAATAACATTTTTGTTTATATTAGTATCGTTCACTGTAAGATTAATATTGCATCAGGAAAGTGAAAACGAACATATTACTAGAAATTTAGAAGAAACTAATTATGTTGCAATTTCAATTTCAATTAGTATTATTGTGCAATGCCTCATACTAGACGAAATAATATTGGTCGCTGCAGCCGCACGACTGTTAGCGCAGCAAAATCTTGAATGAGACGTTCTGCATGCAACTCAAAATGACTTGGATCGACAACGAATGGCACGGGCTCGACCGATGTTGGATCAAGAAGAGAGAGCAGGTCGAAATACAAGCGATAGAAAGAAGCGTAATCGGGAAGTATCAGAAAGATCTGGTGACAATCGTACCCAAAATAATATCACTAAACGACTACGACAGCAAACCTATATTCTGCAAAATCCTCAACGTGCATTTCAATATGATCCTTTGATTAATTTCAGTGCGGATATATCAATCGCCATTGAATCAATGAGTGAAATTTGTTCTCATTGTTATGCATTGTAGCTCCCAAATGAAACACCAAATGAATTGTGTTGTGCAAGTGGCAAAGTTAAAGTAACGCCACTAAATCCACCACCAGAGCGTTTGCGCTCATTGGTGTCTGGATCAGAAAGTGATTCTAAACATATTCTGCAGAACATCCAGAGTTATAATGGTTAGGATAGGAGAATAGGAGAACAGTTCATGCCAACACCTATGGTAATATCTATAATGTTCTATAAGTTTTCTTGAACAATAAACTTACAGCAACACATTTTGATTAAATTATCACACAACAGTAAGAAATTAACTCTAAATAAAAGGAATTAATACTTATTGCAAATAAACTTTTTCATTTATAACTCCTTCTCCAATTTTCCATTAAGTAATTTAATTATGGGCAGGACAACGTCTGCCGGGCCAGCTAGTATATACAGGGTTACCCATTCGAAGTGTTACCTATTCAAATGACTATAATTTTTTAGTTTGATAATATTTTTATTCAGTCCAATGGCAAAAATGTATGAAAATAATCAAAAATTTAGAATCCATTCACTTTAGCTCGATATGGCCACCTTTTGCCTTGACTATGGCCCTCAAACGGTCAAAAAACGAGTTGCATGCTGCACGAATGTGAGCTTGTGGTATTTTTGCCCATTCACGTACAATCGCTTTCTTGAGCGCATCCATACTGGCGTATTTTTTAGTCCGCACCTTACTCTCTAAAATAGACCAGATGGAAAAGTCCATCGGATTTGCGTCTGGTGAATTCGAAAGCCATTGCGTCGACGAAATGAAGCGTGGAACATGATTTTTTAACCACTCTTGGTTAATTCTCGCTTTATGTGACGGTGCCGAGTCTTGTTGGAACGTCCATTCTTTCCGGCCGAAGTGTTTATGTGCCCACGGCTCTAAAGCACCTTCCAAAATGTTTTCACGATAATAAGTCGCGTTTATTTTGGCACCAGGCTCGATGAAAACGACTGGAGAGCGCCCATCAGCTGTCACGGCAGCCCATACCATCACTTGCGATGGGAAATTACTTCGGGTGGCCATTCGTAGGCTTAAATTCTCGTACGTGCGTTCGGTCAAGTAAACACGGTCATTTTGAGAGTTTATGAATTGCTCAATAGGGAAATTCTTCTCATCAGAAAACACAATGTTCGGAAATTCGCCACGTGCGTACAAGTGTAACAACTCCTTCGCTCTTTCGAGTCTAACTTTTTTTGCTGCGGTGTAAGACCGTGCCCTTTTTGGAACTTGTAAGGCTTGACCTTTAGCTCATTTTTCAATAGTCGTTGCATTGAACTTTGCGAAATTTTCAGCTCTTTAGCCATTTGATTACCACTTCGACGTGGATTTCGTTCAAGTCGAGCCTTCACTTTTCGAATCATCTCAGGTGATGTTGCTGTTTTCTTATGACCACCTCCATGGCGTTTTGCGATGCTACCAGTATCATTGTAACGATTTATAGTGCGATACACAAACATTTTGTTCACTTCGAGATGTTTTAGCTGACGAACAATTGCTGCTTGTGATTTTCCAGCCAAATATAAAGCAATCACACTATTACGTTTAAATTCCATCACGTATAACTTTTTTTTCACACGACACAGACTAAAATGCTTTTGTACGCTTGTAAACAATTGAATGAACTGTCATTGGTGTAAATTTGAGCGCGCTGTCATTAATAGTGTGGTAGTTATAGCAGTTTGAATCTGGTAACACTTCGAGTGGGTAACCCTGTATATATAAATGAAATGCTGTCCGTTCGTGACAGCATAACTCACGGACAACTCGATGGAATTACTTGATTTCTTTTTCATTTGATTCGTCTTGAATCCCAACAGCTTTTTGAAATAAAAAATGTACGAAATTTTTTCGGGAAAGTAAAAAAATCATTTAAATTAAATTTTCACTTTGTATGGAAATATCATAATAGAAAACAACAAGACCATCCATCGAGTTGGAAGGAGAAACCGTTGGAAAATTTTATAATGGCGTCTTAATTAACAAAAAAAGGACGAGAGAGGAGCGAATCTCTCATTGTTATTTAGGACTTTTTGAAAAATTATGCGAAAAACGATAATACACTGGAGTCGTTTATTATGCGAGTTTTTTTTTACGTGGTGTTCAGAATTCACGCGAGGAGATACCGTTCACTTAGATTTTGTCATTAACGCGTTTAAATTATCCCTTTTGTTCCTTTTTACGAGGTTTTCGTAAATTACGGGCTTGTACGTGATTTCTAGGAGTTACTCAGTTGTTTTTAAGGATTTTTTTTTTCAGCGCACTCATTCCTGCGTAAAAAGCAACCTCACCCAAGTAACATTGCCAAAACCATCCAGCTTTACTAAGTTTTACTAAAGTTTTATGAAAGCCACCAGAAATCAATTCGGTTTTATTATGGCAGCAAGAGATGCCAATAGGTTTCAAATTTTAGTCAGGTTTATAAGAACCTACACAGCTTCTCTACAACAATCTTAAAACCTTGACTTCTAAAATTCCATTTATCCCTATCAAAGTTTTTAATTTGACTTTGTAAAATCATAAAATGCTATTTTGAAATACCGTTTTAGGACTCGTTCATATTATTTTATAATGGTCAAAAGCATTTTAAAACCATTTTGCTTCCAGTAAATG